>VDFB02066537.1:0-80790 GCA_007258455.2 Sequoia sempervirens
TATATTATATTATAATATAATATGATATTATGTAATATAATATATATTATAAAATATATTATTATATAATATTATATTATATTATTATTGTATATATTATATAATATTATATTTATATTATAATATATTTAATATTATAATATTATATATATAATATATAATATATATATATATTATATATTATATTATAATATAATATTATAATATAATATTATATTATATTAGTGGGAGATTTAATTTTGAAATCCTCTTTAGCAATGAAAATCAAATGCATTTGAAATTAAATTTAAATGAAAAAAAAGCGAGAAAAGGAGATTTGAAATGCATTTCAAATCAAACTTAAATGAAAAAAAAAGTGGGCAAAGGAGATTTGAAACGACTTAGGGTTTTGAAAAAAAAGCGAGCACACTACTATTTTTCCATTGTAAAATAGCTCAGTAGCTATGGTTTCAACGACCCCCTCACAACAAAGACACTAATCAGACAATAAGATCTTGTTGGCGAGTAACTAACCCCTTCTTCCTATCGATCAGAGAAGAAAGTTCATTTTTCCTATTTGCAAGATCGATTTGTGGTAGATTTGTGGTAGATGAGGGGATACTCCATTTGAATAATGTCATCGTATAGTTATCCAGCGAGGAAGAGTTCGAAGGAGCTGAAACTAATTGCGGCAGGGAAAGTAGCAAAAAACAACAAAACACATAAGGTAAAGGAAGCCATAATGTAAAAACCTAAATGTGCTCATTATCAGATCTTGGCCGTAATTTAATTTTAATAAACATACTCTAAAACCCTCGTTGAAACCTTATTTTCAGGCTACAGCTCACCAAATTGGAGAAGTGAAAGGTGAATACCAATGAGGAAGAGTTTTTGTTATGCTTCCTTTTTGTTTCATGCTACTGCTCACTATCAGGGCTTTAGGGTTTGTTGGTACCTTAAAATTGGGTGCCTTGATGGCCTACACTCTATTTTGAATTAGGTAGGATCTTCACTCTTGATTCTCCCTATTTATTTTACACTTCTAGGAAAATTTACATTGTAGTTTCTACTCATCATAATTACCCCTTGTCCTATCTTTGTTCCGGCATCAATGGCTTTAGGATCATTTATTTGCTAAGTGTTATGGTTCCTTTTGCTTTTGATTATGTTGTTTGCTTGGCTCTTCTTATGCAGCTCTGTCTACTTCTACTTGATACTAGTTGCTTCTTCTCTTTCTTCTTACTAGAGTGTGCTACTTCTGCTCTATTTCCTATGTGCTAGCAACCTCTATATTGATCTTCACAATTCTCTTATAATCAAGCGAGAGCCCTTTTCCCTAGATTAATGTATCAAAAACAAGTTTGAAGCAGTATTTTACTCAATTTAGAGTTTTGGAATTTGTTACATATTTGTAGTTTGATATAAACATAAGATTTATGTGTTTTCTTTTATGTCAGGGGACAATGCCAAATGGAATAAAAATCGTAATAAAGAAACTTTTTGTACAATCATTGCAAGGAAAAGAGCATGAGCTGAGATGGATGTTTTTTGAATCAGGAGAACACATTTTATAGTTTTCATTGTGTTGCAGGTGCAGAAGTAAAGGTTCTTGAGTTTCAAATCCAAATGAAACTTTCAAGAAAAGAAATTCATTGATATAGAGTGATTCTCTGTTTTTATGCCTTTTTGAATTCTTCAATAAATGTTGTAAAACAGTCAGTAAGACAAGTTGCCAATGAGGCACATCATTTATATGTTTTTATTTGCTAGTGAGGTTGTAACCATTAAGGTTTTGATTTGCTAGTGAGGCTTAATGAAGTAAATTTTTTCCACTCATAAATATTGTGTTGTGGCTCCTCTTGATTTGTGATTTGTTTGTGTCTGATCAATCATATATGTTCAAGAATTTTAGTCTTCATTTCATGGTGCTTCTCTCAACATTTGAATATCTATGATACTTGAAGTTTATATGCATAAATTTGTGAGGATTAATTAAGTTAGATTTGATTTGTAACTTGAATCAGTGATTCATCCAAATAAATGACTAAACCATGACTAAATAAACAACTACCATGACTGAAATAAATGACTACCATGACTAAATAAATGACTACAATGCCTAAATAAATAACTATCATGACTAAAATAAATGACGACCATGTGACTACCATGACTAAATAAATGACTACAATGACTAAATAAATGACTACCATGACTAAAACAAATGACTACTATGACTAAACAAATGACTACCATGACTAAATAAATGACTACTATGAATAAATAAACAAATACCATAACTAAATAAATGACCAGTTAACAACAATCAATGACTAAATTAACGAGTAAATATACTACCAAATTGATCAATCAAAACAACAAATAAATGACAAAAAATGGTTTAGTCATGAATTTGGGTGTTATAAATGATTGGCAATAAAATACTAATGGTCACGTGACCAAGCTAATGGTCATGTGATCAATTATTAGTAGTTTTTTTAATCATTTATTTCTGTTTTGTACTAGTGAGAGGGAAAGGCTATGTTTCCCATAAACCCAGGGGCCCAAGGATAGAACAAAGAGTCTATCCTCAAAAGCTATAAATTTGAGCAAGAATATTCCTCCATCCATTGCATAAATGTCAACACTACCCTTCAAATGTCATTTAGTCATTGACCATCTTCTAACCATATCCACAGTAGGGTGAAAGGAGAAAAAAATTCCCATGATTGAGTTCTCCATTGAAGAAACGATCCTATCGCAGGTGGATTTCGAGATCAGGATTTCAATGGTAGAGATGGAGTTCACCACTTCCAGTCGAGGGAGAGACTTAACCGTTGTAGGAATTTGGGAGGAGTTAAGTAACACATTCTTCCAACCCTTAGGTTCTTGAATGATAGGAATCACGAGTCCTTCTTCAACAAACAAAATAAGAGAATCACGGGCACATCTTCAATAGACGAAATGAGAGGGTCCCCTGAGGAAGGTGGTGGTGCATGTGTTGAAGGCATGTGGTCAGATAGGGACAAGGGAGGGGGACCGTGGGGTACCCCCAAGGAGGCATCCACCATGCACCAAGGGAATTCAAACTAGTAGAGCGAGAAGGCAGAGTAGGAACTAGTCCTATATTTGATTATGTATTTCTAAGAGTTAATTTTTTATTAATATTTAATGTTGATGATTAAGGAAATTAAATATTAATATTTAAAAATTAATGTTTACCGATTTATTATTAATGTCACCATTAATAGATATAATCTTAACTCTAATGTTAATATTAATATCAGTATTATAAAGAAAATAAAATACTAACATTGTTAGTAAGAGGTAAATTTTAGATAGTGCATTAGTTATTATTGCACGTTGATGATGATAATAATTTAAGTTGACATAATTATGATTAAGTTGGTATAATGTGGGTCTAAATGTAACACCATTAATGTGTATATATGTATGTTTAGGTATAAACAATGTGTACCATAAATCTAATAATACTATCCTCAGAAATAACATCATGGTAAGGATGACAATTCTAATAAGTAACAATAGATTCAATGTTGGGTACATATTATTCAATATAGAGAGATACCTTTGTATACCATGATATTAATAATAATAATAATATCAAGAGAAAATGTAAGTGTGGCAATTAGTAGTAATTTTCATGTTGGTAGGATGAAAAGACATTAATGTTGTTGTAATTGGATCTATCGCATAACCTTATCATTCAAAAAAAATTAATAACACTCATGACATTAACAAACTTCAAAATTAAATAATTAAGCCATTACAATGAAAGTATTAATGCTAAACAAGGGTTAATGTTCCCCGTTTCAAACCTTGATGACGCTACGGGGGTGTGAAATGAACTATATATAGGAATAATCATTTTACTTCATATAAATAACTCATGGAATTAATGTCCATTTTCCACCTTCGATGTTAAATATTGAGCATGCAACATTGTTGGGACTTGTAACCCTGCGTGTGTATGGTTTACTCGTGCACGTCAGTTTTCACGTGTTTCAACAAAAAAAATAAAAAATTGCATGTTGTGTTCATGTCTTGTGAGTAAATTTTAGGGCATGACAGCTAGTATTCTACATCCAATGTGCCTATATATACATTTGTAACTTATTTTAAAGGGTTGGGAACCCATGGAAATTCAAATTTGAATACACTATGCTAATTTTTATTCCATTGGGATCTCATGTTATGATGTTTTCAAATTCTATGCATTTAATTCATCTAATGTTTAATGGATTTAACATATGTCTATACTACTAATGCCTCACTAGTAGCAATGTATTTTGTGTTCTTATAAAATATATATATGTACACTAAAATTTAACAGCAATCATGTGCATGATTCTTAATTCCTTTGAAGATCGCATTGTCGCGTATGTGCGTTGTGGGTAACATGTCTATTAGAGATTGGTTTCATGTTAAGTTATTTCATTCTCTAAATGATGTGTGGAAGGATTGAAGAGAGTTTCAAACTATTTTTATTATCTCTTTAACCCTTTCCTTCTCCTTTATATTTTTTGTTATTTTTTATACTGATGTTAGATTAGAGTTAGTTATGGGTTTTTTGTGATAAATTTCATTTACAAAAGGCATTAAATTGTAACTTTTTGACTTCCATATTATAAATTTTGGTATATTATCATAAACATATTTTTGTCCTAAAAACATAAAATGTAATTCTTCAAAATTAGAATAAATTTTCATGAATAAACTTTTATATTCTACCCAAGAAATCTTGATGGTGTACTTGACATGTTTTAAGGGTTTTAATCACCCTTCAACTCAAATTAATGTTAAAGTACTTATGATAAGTCAAATAAACTGAAATTAAAATCATGAGCATGTTTAAAAGTGAAATAGAAGGATTACAGTAATTAATTTAGTAAGTAATTTACAATAAGTAGGCCTCTTTTTCACATGAATGACTCTTGATATTAAATATAGCTCCTTGAACAAACCAACCAAAGTGTTCTCCAACTGAGAAATTCAAATAAACTTTGCAAAAGTAATTGATGAAGACTCTTGAGGCTTACCATGTTCTAAGTAGGGGAACCTTTTGTCATTCCAACCTATGGTATGTCATGATCCACAAGAATCTTAGTATGTAAAAACCCACAATAATAGGTCAATATGCATGTCCAACGATGATTTGGAGATCCAATACATGACCAATGTTGCATGCTCATTTTCCCTCATAGTATTTTCCACTTTGATGGAATCCCTCCTAGTGTTCTTGTACCCCTCTTTAAGTGTTCTTCCTCTCTTTTTTCTCATCCTTTTGGCCTACTAGACTTTTTTTCCATTTGAAATTCCTGATGCCTACCTTAAGTTGTAGGGGTATATATGAGACCTTGTGGTCACTTGGGCTACCCTTGTTAAGCCATAGGGTCACATGGGTAACAAAAATTGGTAAGAGAGGTGACCCATACTTGACACATGTGACCCCATTATTTTTGGCATGGTTGTAATTCATTCAAATTTTCTTATTTTTTCTTCATTTTACTTTCCAAAACTTAACTTTTTCAATGGGATATGACACGTTTTATTCCTTTCCTTCTTTGTTTATTTCAAGAAGAGATTTATTTCCTTCTTTAGTTTGATTTTTAATTTTCCTATATAAACCCCCATTCTCTCATTTGTAAGGAGAGTTGAGCGGGTTTAAAAAAGATTCTTAATTGAGTAGTTTTGAATAAGTAGTTCATCTCTTCGTAGGATAGAAAGATTGTTAGACTACCTCTACAAGAATTTTTTATAAGTTCTCATGCCACCCACAGTGCATCATCCTTAGAATATTGCATGCCTCTAAATATTTCCTCAATCCCAGATCATGTTATTTAGTTATAGTAGGAAGTTAATGTTATCTTCCTCACTAATTCCAATCTTCTCTTTCCATCAAGAGGAGAATTTTTGTATGTACAAGATTTGAGTCATTTCAAATAATTTTTTCTCCCTACAAGGATAGAAATATTGAAAGGCTACCTCTATAATTATTCACCAAATTATATACATCCCTTCTCCAAGAATTCAATCACCCTAGGGATTGCAAACATCACCAGTAAGCCCAATCCCAAATCCTTGTTTATAAGAAGCTAATGGTATCTTCCTCATCCCAATATTCCCTTCAATAAAGTGGAGTATCCCAAGGATTGAAGAGGAAAAGATAATATAAATATAAGCTAGACCATTTGAGGGAACACTTATGATGATTGCATAAGAAGCTTCAAAATAATTTTCTAGGTTCATTTATTTTGAAAAGGAATTTTTTTATGCAAAGTTTTATTTGTTAGTGACTAGATCACAAACCCTTGCCTAAGGACTATAACACTCTATTATTTCTTTTTAGTTTATTCTAAATTCACTATTATTTTATTAGGTAAATTAGATTTAAAATACCTTTGTTTGTTTTCCTTGCAAATAGATTAACTTCATCTGAAAAATATATAAAAAATAATAAAATAAATGCATGATATAATTACATTTGAAAATCCATATATAATTTGTAATTTTTATATAGATAATTAATTCACATTTCAAATTGGAAAAGAAAAAATAATTCATCTGAAAAATATATAAAAAAATAATAAAATAAATGCATGATATAATTACATATGAAAATCCATATATAATTTGTAATTTTCATATAGATAATTAATTCACATTTCAAATTGGAAAAGGAAAAAGGATGTTCAATAGATAGAAGTTCTCTTACATGAATTTTAGAATAGAACACTTAGTTAAAATCATTCATAAAGGAAAAAAAGAAAGATAAAATCCCTCAATGCCACATCATGTGGCATTCAGCAAGTTGTCAACAAATTATCAAGGAAACTATAAAAACATCACAAACTCAACACAATAAGTAAAAGAATAAAAACCACTCTCTATAGTTTCTTATCCCTCACTTATATTACGATAAAGAATACATGCCCCTTTTAGGAAAGTTTGAGAAGAGAACAAATAATGAAAGATAAGGAAAGAGTATCACATAAGAGAAAGTTCCTTTTAGATAGAGATCGTTGAGATTATTTGATGGTCATCTCACAAAAATAACACTCCAATGAGCTGCAAGATAATGTGCAAACATACCAATAGCTCAATGAACAACCACATAAAATAGCCCAATAATCCACTGTTCAACCCCCCTTTCTCATGAAGTGAACAAGACTAGTAGTGTGATCATATCAACAATTATAATATCACTTTTAAAACTCTACAATTTCAAGAGGAGGATAGTCAATTTTATTTTCATTACTTCATTGGATTTTTCCACAAGAGGAGTAGATTGTGTTTTATCCATCAAGAAAAAGGTGTGGTGAAATATGATGTTTTAAGTCCACAACGTCACTTTGGGGATTGAGGTATTTTTAGAATATCACTTAATCATGAATAAAAATCCAATGGAATTGGGAATAATCTAACTAACCACCCTCTTCATGAGGAAGGAGAGTCTTGCAAGTGTTAGTTATATTAATGCATACATTGGATGTCACACGAAATTGCTAGCTTACTTCACAAGGTAGGAGTTATGAATGGTAGAAAATTATTTTAAGGCATAGAGTTGGAGTAGGGATGTGCGCATACTACTTGGAAAACCTTTGAAGAGGTGTAGTTATGACAACTCTTCTATGACTAGGTTTTTTGTTGTCTTAGATCAATTTTAGCTCATGTGGAACATAGGCACAAAAAGTGTTGAGATAAAATTTATTTGACTCAGTTATTTATTGGAGGGATAGTTCTCTTGCACATATGTTGTTTTTTCCCTTGGATTGTTGCAATATTGCAACTCACTCCTATTTTTTTTATTTTAAATGCTTCTTGGTTTTGTTGAGTATTTTCAAGCTCATCTAAGATAGACTTTACCCAATCCTCTCTAGCCCCATGACACATGATTCTAACAATGGGATAGAGAAGGATAAGATATGCCTTGTTTGTAAACTTTTTGTGTATTTACTTCATTATTTTGTTTGATTGTACATCACATGTTGTTATCAAGGGTTTTTTATCTCAGTGTTTTCCAAATGAAAATGAACTAAATATTTTAGTCTCAATGTAGGAAATACATATTTTTGTGTTTTTCTCAAATTGAAGTGTGATTTAATTAAATACTATTATTTTAAATGATCCTAAATGCAATTTAAGCTAAAGTTTTGATTGATTTTGATGTGTTGAATGTCTCTTGTTATTATCAAGGGATTTTTGCTTATTATCTTGCATTGTTATTAAGGGATTTCCAAGATGATTGATAAATTGAATCTAAATATAATCTAAAATAACTGATATATTTATAATGCAAAATAAAATTCTAGCAATTATAATTTGTAATATGGTGACAAAATGTTACCAATATAGGAAATATTGTAGCTAATTTAATCTATTTGTAAATCCAAGATAGAACTTTTTAAAAGAAAATTAAACAATAAATTGAAAGTAATAAATAAATTGGTACCTCACACATAGAAATATAGATGCTTAAGGAAGTTGTGGCATATTGATCCTTAGGGGTTCAAATTTTGTACTCTCCTCTTTTCTCCAACATGGGTGTTTTGATTGATGGAAGAAGGGCAAAGATAGGGGACTATT
Source organism: Sequoia sempervirens (assembly GCA_007258455.2). Taxonomy (NCBI): domain Eukaryota; kingdom Viridiplantae; phylum Streptophyta; class Pinopsida; order Cupressales; family Cupressaceae; genus Sequoia; species Sequoia sempervirens. The sequence continues at coordinate 8,587 of VDFB02066537.1, forward strand.
TAAAGAATAAGTACTAGAGTGTTGTGATAATGATAGTGGAAGCTTTTAAGCTTCAAGATGAAAGAGCCATTAAGGCTTACTAGAAGCGTGAATGCTCTTTAAATGGAAACTAGATTTTATTCCTAATAATTGAATCCAACTCAAGAAAATATGGGTAGAGGGGCAATATAATCAAATTCACATAGAAGGTGAAAATAAAAATCCAATGACCCATTTGAAAGAAAAATGAAGATACTTAAATAAGTTGGGAAGCTTAATTAAAAATGTGACTGAAGGGAGGGAGCTAGCAATAAAAAATATAATCTAGGGGGAGAAATCAAGAGCAATAGGTGGTAGGTAGAATCAAGATTCAATTGAACTCTTAATTAGAAGCAAAATTATTTGGAGAAATGGTTATAATTGGGAGTTCTCATGTGGTTATTTTCTTTTATCTTCCTCTTTTAACCCTTAAGTTGACTTTTGTTGTTAAGCTTTGTTAGTTTTATTTTTATTATTAGTCTATTACAACTTGACTTTTATGACCTTATAATAGTCCTAATTTAATTTTCTTTTCAATAACCCTTATATTAGTCCTATATTAGTCCTCATCCATTTATAGTATTAACTTACCTTTCATGTTCATAATAGACTTTTTGTCAATTTTTCATTTAATTTTTATCTTCTATGTCATTAGAATTCTTTATTATTGCAATAGTCCTTTCATAGTCTTAGTTTAATCTTTTAGCTTTTTATTTTATCTTTTTTTTCTTATTTTTAGTCTTTCTTAATTCATCTTATTGTTGCAACTTAATTTCCTCTAATTGTTTCACTATCCTTTAATTTACTATTGTGTTGCTATACTTTTTTAGTATTAATATTATTTAATTTCTAAATTGTTCCATTCTAATATTCAGTCTTTTGTAATACCTTGGTCTATATTGCTTCCTACCAATGTATTCCATTTTCCTCTCCTTTCCTTTAACCCTTTGTATCCTATTTTTTTGGCTTTCGGTCTTCTACCCCTCCCCTACTCCTCATATTTTTATATTTCCAAGTCTGCTAGTTCATCTTTCACTATCCTCTATCTTCATTTCATCTTGATGATGGATCATGGAGTATGATCCGAAATGTTGATGCAAAAATCTACACACAATTTTAATCCATAAATTTTTACTCACTATTGTCATGGACTATGGAAACTTCATGCATTTAATAGGCTCATTTGTTTAGAATGTAAAGGGTGAATGATATGTATATTTTTGAGAATCTATCACTTAGCAATGTGACCTATACTAGAAACTTGAGACTATTACTAAGATGAAAATCAAAGAAGAGTAAAACATTGAAAATTGATAATATGTAGTAGATAGAATGAATTACATGTTTTGTCATTTTTAATGCATGATGTATATATGTATTTTTTGGTTTTTATATATCATATTTCTTAAGGTGAAAAGTATTGATGATTTCACCAAAAAAAATTCCTTCCAAGGCACATGGAAGGTAAACTCTATTCTTGGAATTTTCCTTCACTAGATATGGTCCTTCCTAATTCTCGTGATATTTTCTCTTATTTTGATCTTTTTATTCTTTAAACTCTCTTTTCCAAGGAATTTAGGTCCTCTTTTTTGAATGGTAGAGATGATTCCATAACTTCTCTTCTCTTGTATTATCTCTCAAAGGCTTATATTTTATAGTGTGCATCAACATAAAAAATGCTTGACAATGAAACTTTGTTCAATAAGCATGTTCCTCATCAATTAAGACGGTATTCAATGGATCAAAATCCTATTTGAGGTCCATATGAATGTCAACACAATCCTTAATGGATTATAAAAATTAATGTAACTCATAAGGTGTCACGTCTCAAATTTTGCTTACATTTAATAATGTTAAGTTATTTGAATATTTTTGGAAAAATAAAATTTATCAGTTTTGACTTGTGATAAATTTAAAATTTCAACATCATTTGAAATGTTTATCCATGTAAACTTTATGATTGAATATGACGGATGAATGTTTTGAAGTAGTAATGAAATCATTTTATTTCGAGCATTGGTTAATGGCTGCTGGTGAAACTCTACAAGTGCAAGTGTATGAATGCAGGAATAGGTTGAAGAATGAGAACATGGTTGAGTTAGGAGTATTTAGCCGGATGACAATCGGTAAGCTTGTAGGAATTTGGATCACACACACCATTGAAGAATCACAGTATTTGCATATGAAATATGAATTTGATGTGAATGTCCTGTGTTTTCTTAAAAGATAAGGAAGTTGTATCGATGATTAAATAGGTAAACTAATGCAAAATAAAATTTATTAGTTCATTCATATTTCCTTGTATATTTAATGTTCGTTTTTGCCTCTAAATTCAAAAAGAAAAGATGAATGGGTAAACATAAGCATGTATATAGATATATACGTCTAGGTAATTACGTGAGTAGACTGAAGAATTATAAAACATATGATTTAAAATTGAAAGAACATGATGTTTCTTCCTCTACCTTATAAAGGATATTAAATATGTAAGAAAAATATATATATACATATGTATATATGTATATATATATATCTATGTGTGTGTATATATATATATGCATATATATAAATTTAGAGATATGAGCATGAGAAAGAAAAATTAATGATTTTAATATCTTTTAAGAAAAATTGCTATGAGCCATAAAAGGTTCAACAATTGCTTATTTTCAAATTTGAAAAAAATGGAAAGTAAATATGGAGGGGGCCGCCCATAACCCTTGAAAAATAAAGATTTTTGAGATGAAAAATCAAGGAGGCTCATAAAAAGGAGAAAGTGGGAATTAAACACAATCCCAATATGGAAAAAATGAAGATTTTTGGAAACAGAGGGAATCACTCACGAAATTTTTAGTAGGCTTGGTGAAAAATCAAGAAAAAGAGGAGATTTGGCAGAAAAAGCAGGGGAGGTGGTCGAGATTCCAGTGCGAGAAGATAGAGGGCCAAATCACTAAGGAAAAAGCTTTGAATCCTTTGCTTCAATAGTTTGTCTAGTCAAATATTTAGCAAAAGTTTGAGGTATGAACTGTTGATGATTTGGAAACTTTTCTTGAATTAATTGATGGTTGATTTCTTTCCTCATTCATGCTTGTGAACCTTTGGTTTAGTCGTTCTGTGCAATCCACCTTTATTTTTCAATAGTCATTGTACTGTACTGTGCATTGATGAAGGCTGAGCATGCTTTAGAATCGTAATGCATCTCTTTTGCTTTGCCTTTGACAATGGATTTTATCATTTCCCTATCATTGATATGGGGGAACCCTATTTTTTTTTGCTTGTTCATAGCCTCTATACCGACTGCATTTTCTCAAATCAATAATGATTATCGATCTCATACACCTTTATCCATGTAGAAGTAGTAAATGTTTGAAATCTAATGTGGGTTTGATGGTTGTGAACCCTCCTTTCCTTTGTGGTTTGCATGCATTCAAAAATTGATTTCATTGTGATAAGTTATTGGTTCACTATTATTGTGAACTCGATTAATTATATTATGTTATCTTTTCACTATTAATGAAAACCCAAATCATTGTATTATATTATCATTTGAATGTTAATGTGAATCTGACTCAATGTATCAAGTTATTATTTCACTATTAATGTGAAATAGATTCATTGTACTGTGTTATTGTTTTACTGTTAATGTGAAACCGATTCAACATATTTTGCTATCATTTCACTGTTATTGTGAATTGATTCCTTGTATTATGTTATCATGTCACTGTTAGTGTAAACCTAATCTATTGTATTATGTTATTGGTTTTGTTGTGTGGTCTCACAATACGCCCCAAGACTGTAAGAATTGGGGACCCAAGTAAAAAAAATGATAACACTTATGGCTGGAGCTAGCAAGTTGAAAAGATCACCAAAAGTGAAAAGTGAGAAGAAATTTTTAATCAAAGAGTACTTCATAATGTAAATGTTTCAGGTACCAGATACCGGGAACCAGAAATGTTTGAAAGGAAAAAGGTGGTGCAAATATGAGCAGAGTGTTCCGGTCCAATATTTGGAGTCCGGTGAAGTGGAATTTCTGGTAAAACCAAAGTCCGAGAAAGGTTCATGGGTAAAGTTGAATACTGGGTACTAGGTACTGGGAAACGAAATGATTTTTTAAAAAAATATTAAGGTTATCTAATGATTTCGGTAGTCTGGTAATCCAATATATGTAGAAGATAATTATGCAAGGATTTATGATATTCTAGAAAGAGTGTTATTTATGATATTTATGTACTAACATTTTAATAATGGTTTTATTTACCTGAGATGTTTATAAATGTTTTCTTTAAAAGGGATTTAATGAGTGGAATTTTTTATTGCAGGAGATGTAGATTGTGATGAAAAATTCAGGTATGGACGGTCAAGAAAACTTGAATCATGGATAGAATTATATCCAAGTCGGGTTGCATACTCTGGGAGGTTATAAGGCAGAGGGCTTTTAATCCACTGGAATGTTGGAGATCTCAGTATTGTACATGTAGTAGAGACAAATTCCAATCTTCGGGAGAGCCCATTCCTAAGACAAATAGAGTGTGGGAACATAGTGATAAAACAATCGTTTTGAATATATTGGAAGTTCCTGCACACTATCTTGATTCGAAGTATCATCCTGGCGATGATTAAAGATTAAAGCCCAAAGAGCTTCAATGTGCAATTGGAGTTGACCTTTGTTGACTTCGATTGCAATTCTCTTGTTAGTCACTACATTCCACGTGCCTTGATCTGATTTTTCCCTTGGATTTCCTCTCATGTATTTGTCTTATGCTATCTGTGCCTTGTGTTCTATAAAAGACAAGAGGATCTTTCTTTTTAAGTTAAGTTTAAAATTTGTGGATGTTGGAAGAGCCAAAACTTCTTTAAGTTTTGTTCTTTTTTCTTGTTTTCTAAATCATTCTATTGTAAAAGCATGTAGACATTGATTAATATTAGAGCCAATTAGATAGCTACCTATCTCATGAATCTTTTGTAGTTAGTTTTATTAGTTCAACCAAACAAGACCATGTGTTGCGTCATTTAAGGGTGCATACAAAACCTACTCGATGTCTAAAATAAAACCCCTCTCTTTAAAAGCTCACACCATTTTATATGTAGTTGTGAAGCAATCTGGTGAAGTATAAAGCAGCTTGCTCTCTTTTGGTTAATTCTTTGGGGCATGTATGAAGAATAAACGAGAGAAAAATTTAATTTTCAGTATTTTTAATACTTTATTTTAGAATAGATGTTTAAATTTCTTGAAAATGTTCCAAAAAATAAGTGAATGGATGGAAATTTATTGAAAATCTTTAGTTTTTCTATGAAATTGTTGAATGCTTAATGCTAAATCTACTTAAGTGATAGCAAAGAAATTGTTGATGTTCATGAAATATTATTTCAAATCTTTCGATTTCATGATATTTGTTCTTAAGTTCCAATTGAAAACTCGGTGTCTGATAAATATGATTTCAAACAACCATATTCCCTTTGAGATTAATAGCAATATCACATTATACCCGAGAGCAAACCTAGTACAATCAAGACTTGATTAGAAGAGACTTGGGATTGAACTGATTCAATCTTTTCCTATTAAAGCAAAATCCCCCTATAGATTCTATTTGTTCCATATCTTTCAAGAAGACTAGGCTCTTCGCGGTTCATCTGTGAAGAATTTATTCACCCTGTTACTATGAGTAAAATCATCATCAATAGGAACTGGTGCTAGGAGGGCTTATTATCTTTGAATTTTATATTAGTTCTAAGTTTTGGAAGGAAGCTTGTAAAGTGAAATTGAGTGCAAGCTAGTTTTTTCAGTATGGAAGTTGAGAAACTTTGGAAAAATTTTAACCAGAGATTACATCCTTTGAGTTTATTCACCTTTGGTAGAGTCACTGAGTGTAGAATTCATGATACAACTGATCACGGTGAATTCGAGTGTGAATTTTTTTTAACTAGGGTAAGCTTGGCCATGTGTAAAGTGATTTCGTTAACAGAAGAAGTTCTAATTGCTAGAAGAAAGGAACCATTAGTGAGAAAAACATTTAACCCTAGTGGAATTGGAAACATTAAATAATTAAGTGATACATCAAGAAAGTTTGAAAACTACAATTATTATAAAGAAAATCCTAACATTTTGCAGGAAAATAGGCGAGAATGCCGAGATTCAGAGACAACTCATCAGAAATGAGGAAATGATATTGATGAGTCATCATTCTCGTTATACATGGAAAACGCAAATGAGGAAAAGGATTGGGAAAATCAAGTGGGAGACACGTGTATTTTTCTCCAAGTTAAAAATTCACAAGTTAAAAAAGGAAATTTCCCTAATTTTATGCAAGATACAGAGTATCAAACTTTTACTTTTTCTCTCTCTATTAACAATATAAATTGTGACATATCTTGGTCTCACAAAGTGCAAAGTGAAGGCAGGATCGAAGACATGAAGATTTTTTAGGAGAAAGTTGAGAAGGGGACACAGCCGTTCATGGAAATGAACCAAGGCTAGAAGAAGGAAGAAGGTAGAGTATGGTCGCATCAGACAAAGTGTGTGCAATCGACCTTTAATGAGGTCATTTTCATACATATGAGCCAAGTCATTGGTAAGTACACCTTTGAATTTACATTATTAAATACAGAAAATTTAAGATAATTCATTGTTATAGTAGAGTTGAGATTTTTCTAAATGAATTTAAAGATAAGCCTATTGTAATTCGTACCAAAAAAATAATGGAAATAGTCATAGAAATTAAAATAAGTTGCTTTGTTAAGGTTAATCGCTTGTTAGATTAGAATTTTGGTTAGTTAGGGTTATTTTCTTTTTGTAGAGTTTGTTGTGTTTTTGTTTGCTTTTCCTTCTTTTTCTTCTTTTTCTCTTTTTTTTTCATTTGGCCTCTACATTAGCAAATTCTGCTTAACTTATCTTACACATGAGAGTTAATTCAAACATTTGTAAAATTGAACTGTCAAATGCAAAATGATAAAACCATACACAGTAGAAACACACTTTAAGATGTACCATAAGCTATATATGTGTGTGTACATCATGTATATACATGAAGTATCAAAATTCTTGCTTCAAAAGATCAAAAAAACCAAAAAGAGTGAGTCAAGCTATAGGTAGTAGTAGCCATTCAGTCAATATGAGATGCCTCATCTATCAGGGCTAAATACCCTATGTAGGAAAGTTCCCTATGAACTTCAAAGTCATGAATATGGAGGTCAATGAGGAAAGGTTGGAGTGGAACCACTTCCCCGTGTTCCAAGAACTGGGGAATATCATCCATGGAAGGGATTATGATGGTCAGGTGTGCAACAGAAAAAATAGTATCCATATTCTCCAAATATTCATGCCTTACTATCAAATTGGTAGCTGAGTGAACATCTTCAATAGGTAGCCCAATATCCAAAAGCGATGCAACAAAATGACAAGCCATGTTGGAGTAAAAGCGAAAGTAGCGGCTGGATTCCACATACTTTTCCCCAAGAACTAAGAACAAATTTGGTACAGTGAAACTAGAATTTTGAATGAAGAAAACCTTTTCAAGCCTTTGCGGTATGATACTTCCTAGGAAAAAATTTTGGCGGTGAGAGCAGCTTAAGAAAATTGGAGTATCCATGGCCTAGAAGCAAGAGAGAATAAAAAGAGAAAAAAATCATAACAAGAGAACAAAGCTAAGAAAAAAGTGTAAAGAATTCAAGAAGAAATGAAAAATTTATAGAAAGTTGTGAGGAAGTTGCGGTACATAGTTTCCTTGAGTGAAGTCTTGGAAATCGTAAGCAAGGTGGCAACCTGACAATTATCTTCAGAGTGGAATGTTAAATCAAATCAATTCTTTGCACATAGTCGGTGATAAATTGCATCAAATTTGAGCAGTATGAAGATTGCAAATCAAGCAAGTTGAAGATTTCAAAGTAAAGGGTGGTCATTTCATATATTTTTCTTGAGCCGTATTAATTATGGAGGTGCTTATGTGTGCAGAGTAGAAAGGAAAATAAAGTCGATAAGGCAACACACGTCATCACCCAGGTAAGTTGAAAGAAATAATATGTGCAAAATAAGGCGTGCGAATTTAAAGCAGAATAATGTGATCGTGTTTCAATGTAATCATGACATTTCCAATCCATTAATGAGGTGCAACGTCGTCAAATTTGGAGGGTTAGCTAAATATTTAGTATTTTCCATAAAATTTAATTGGAAGGGTGGTAACTAATGTTTCTAAATTTAGATTTAAATTTGGTGATTAAATTGTTTGTTGCTAAAATTTTAATTTATGCATATTTTTTAACACATAGCGAGTCGCAATTAGCTAGTATTTGGCATAAAGTAGTAAAATTTAGCTAGAAATACGCACCAATAGGGAATCATTAAATGATTTTTTTGGGAAATGGTGAATTGATGAAGGGATTTGCATTGAATGAAAAATCAAAAGGTAACCTTCGCTACCACTGTAATTCCCAACCTAATAGCAGGCTTCATTTCCTGCAAGTTGAAAAATGAGTTATCATTGAAATATCAAAAGAAGAAAAAATGAGCTATTATTGAAATATCAAAAGAAGAAAAAATGAGCTATCATTGAAATATCAAAAGAAGAAAAATTGAGCTATTATTGCAATATCTATTAAAAAAAATCAACTCTTTAGGCTATCCAAATTACTCTACCAGGGCTAGAGACGCCTGGCTGGCAGTAGAGCTATGTTTGGGGGGAATTACGGAGATAACCTTGTCGGGGCTATGGATGCTTGACTGGAAAAAAGGCTCTATCCCTAGTTGGCTTTAGAGGATTACCATATTATTTAGTTCAATGTCAATGAATTGATTCTTTTCACTAAGTTTCCAAAAATCTAGAATTAATTAGAGCACACAAGGATGTTTCCTATGGAGTTTTACTTTTTATGCCAGAATCTAGGTAAAGGTGAAAGTTATTGTTTTAAAATATGTATAAATTATAATTTACAACTAGTGATTTAATTTCAAGTTTGGTTTAAATTTGGTTTTATTGGTTGCAAGTTGTTGTGTGGTCTCACAACATGCCCCAAGACTGTAAGACTTGGGGACCCAAGTAAAAAAAAATGATAACTCTTATGGCAGGAGCTAGCAAGTTGAAAAGATCACTGGAAGTGAAAAGTAATGAGAAATTTTTAATCAAAGAGTACTTTGTAATGTAAGTGTTTCGGGTATCATATATTGGGAACCAGAAACATTTGAAAGGAAAAAGGTGGTGCAAATACGAGCAGAGTGTTCCAGTCTGATATTTGGAGTCTGGTAAAGTGGAAGTTCTGGTAAAACTGAAGTACGGGGAAGGTCCATGGGTAAAGTTGAAAACTGGGTACCAGGTAGTGGGAAACGAAATGATTTTTTTTTTAAATCTTAAGGTTACCTAATGATTCTGATAGTCTGGTAATCCAGTCTATGTAGAACATAATTATGCAAGGATTTATGATATGCTAGAAAGCGTGTTATTTATGATATTTATGTACTAACATTTGAATAATGGTTTTATTTACATGAGATGCTTACAAAATGTTTTCTTTAAAAGGGATTTAATGAGTGGAATTTGTGATTGCAGAGGATGAAAATTGTGATGCAAATTTTGGGTATGGACGGTCAGACAAACTTGAATCATGGATATAATTATATCTAAGTCAAGTTGCATACTCTGGGAGGCTATAAGGCAGAGGGCTTTGAATCCACCAGAATGCTAGAGATCTTGGTATTGTACATGCGGTGGAGACAAATGTCAATCTTTGGGAGAGCCCATTCTCGAGAGTAGCAAACCCAGAACAAAACAGAGTGTGGGAACAAAGTGATAAAGAAATCATTCTGAATGTATGGGAAGTTCATGCACGCTATCTTGATTTGAAGTATCATCCTGGTGATGATTAAAGATTAAAGCCCAAAGAGCTTCAAATTGCAATTGGAGTTGACCTTCATTGACTTCGATTGCAATTCTCTTATCAGTCACTACATTGCACGTGCCTTGATGTGATTTGTCCCTTGGATTTCCTCTCATGTATTTGTCTTATCCTATCTATTCCTTGTGTTCTATAAAAGGCCATAGGATCTTTCTTTTCAAGATAAGTTCAGAATTTGTGAATGTCAAAAGAGCCAAAACTTCTTTAAGTTTTGTTCTTTTTTCTTGTTTTCTGAATAATTTTGGTGTAAAAATTTATATGCATGCAGACATTGATTAATATTAGATCCAATTAGATAGCTACCTATCTCATGAATCTTTTGTATCCAGTTTTGTTAGTTCAACCAAACAAGACCATGTGTTGCATCGTTTAAGGGTGCTTACATAATCTACTCGGTGTCCAAACTAAAACCCCTCTCTTTAAAAGCTCGTACCATTTTATATGTAGTTGTGAAGCAATCTGGTGAAGTATAAAGCGGTTTGCTTTGTTTTGGTTAATTCTTTGGGGCATGCATGGAGAATAACTAGGAGAAATTTTTATTTTTCAGTATTTTTTATGCTTTATTTTAGAATAGATGTTTAAATTTCTTGAAAATGTTACAAAAAATAAGTGAATGGATGGAATTTTATTGAAAATATTTCATTTTTCTATGAAATTGTTGAATGCTTAATGCTAAATCTACTTAAGTGATAGCAAAGAAATTGTTGATGTTCATGAAATATTATTTCAAATCTTTCAATTTCATGATATTTGTTCTTAAGTTCCAATTGAAAACTTAGTTTTTGATATATATGATTTCAAATAATCATATTCCTTTGAGATTAACAACAATACCACATTATACCCGAGAGCAAACCTAGTAAATCAAGATCCGATTACTGGAGACTTGGAATTGAACTGAGTCAATCTATTCATGTTAAAGTAGATTCCCCTTTTAGATTGTCTTTGTTCCATATCTTTCACGAAGGATGGGCTCTTCACGGTTTATCTGTGAGGAATTTATTTGCCCTGTTGTTGCGAGTAAAATCGTCATCAACAAGTTCATTGTTAATATAAACTTGATTCATTGTATATGTTACCGTTTCACTGATAATGTGAAACCTGATTACATAATATTATGATATCATTTCATTGTTAATGTGAAACCCGATATCATTATCTTATGTTATCGTTTCTCTGTTAATATGAAACCATATTTCATTGTGATAAGTAATCATTTCACTATAATGTGAACCTGATTTCATTGTGTTATGTCATTGTTCACTGTAATGTGAACCCAATCTCATTATGAGATGTTCTCATTTCACTGTGACTGTGAAACACAATTTAATGCTCATGGGAAGCCCGAACCCATTGGTTATGTGGCACCGAATTCATTGCTTATGAAAGGTCTGAAATCAAACCTTAAAGGAAGATCGATTCTTTGTTAAGTGGAACCTGATTTCTTTATTTTTGTGAAGCCAGCTCTATGTCGTTAAGTGTCTTATTTTTGAAGAGTTGTGAAAACTCTTGGTGGGCCTATAGAATAAACACTTTAATGGTATTAAGGTTCTGAAACACTGCAAATGCAATATTTTCCAGTCGCTATATGCTAGAGTATAGTGTTGTTATTCGAGGATTATAAGAACGATCTTATAATTTTTTTGTCTAAACTTTCATGATAATGCTATCAATACTTCTAGAAATAGAATAATAATTATGGAATCAATAAAACTTCTTGCATGATTCAAGTTCTTTGTTTTTGGGAAATGGTTTTTTGGTAAAGATACTACTTTTTTTCTATACTTTACAAAATATGGAATTCGTAACAAACTGCCTGCAAAGGAAATGGATTTCTATTCTTATTTTAAAAGAATGTATACACATACTTATTACTGTAATGAAGGTCATATAAGTGTATATACATAAACCAATTATGTATATACGCATACATGCGATATACCTTCTTTAAACAGTTTATTTATTTTCCTTAATTGAATATTATAAGTTTCATTCCATGTAGGAAGAAGTAAGGAAATAATTGTAATTTGTATGCTAATGCATGTGTGAATAAATTTGCATAAACATATCATTTAATTGATAGAAGTCGAACATGTTACAATGACTGATTTTCTGATACATAATGTACAAAAGCAGTAAATCTGGTTAGTTTACTTGGTATAAAACTATTGAATCCAAGTTAGCCAAAGTGAAACATACATAAATTATGTTTATAGAATGTTTCTGATTTTATAACATAAGAAGATTGGTTACAAAAACTTGTTCTAAATCTGATTGTATGTTTGAAAACTTATTGGTTGGAAGGGAAGGGTGTTTCCTTTTGTATGAATAAAGTTACATTCCGAGACGGGTGCTGAAAATGGATTAACAAAGAGTATAGGTTTTACTTTTTCCAAAATCTATCATTTTGTAGTTGTATACAACATATGCTTGGCCAAGCGTTGGTAGCCCATAACATTGAATGGACTAATTTTTATGATGTAACTCTCTGCCATTTCCTAACTATGACCAAAAATTTAGTATAGGTTGACTATACTTCATCCATGAGGATTCGAAGCATATTCAATCCACTAAACATTAGTCCTAATAGAGATCATTCAATTTAAACAAAGACAAGAAGCCATTAAAAATTGGCATAAAATACAAAAGCTTGAGAAACCTCTAATCTAAGACATTGAAACTTATCCTATTGGGGGAGTGGTGTCACATTGATGTGGAATGGTGACGCTTTCCCAATCTCGTGGATAAATGAGCCTATTCTGATCAATTCTATTAAAGAGAATCAACGAAATCGATGATAGATGTGGAATGGTGATGATTTCCCAATCTCAATGATAAATGAGAAGAGGAATATTTCCTTACAAGTGGGGGGGATTAAATTTAATTAGTAATTTGATAATTAAATAAGGTTTCAATTATGCAAATTAGGGGAATTACATGATATTCATTAAATAAAATGATTTAATGAAAAAAAGGGATGTGATATGATATTTAATTTTAATTAAATAAGAGGACTTAGGGATTTAGATTAAATAAATTGATGTATTTAATTTAGATAAGATGAAATGTTAGTATGAAAAGGGATGAATTAACCTGATTAAATTAATTAGGTTAATAGAAGAAAGTGATGCAATTAATTAAATAGCTAGGAAAATTTAATCAATTAAGTGAAAAGAGGATGGATTTTATGATGAAATGGCGTTAGTATACCTGATTTGAGTGCATGATATTATTCAAGACATTTTTAAGTGTCTACATTTTTACCCTCTTTGAAGTGAGGTACCTGTTATGTTGGTTCAAAGACTAATGATTTTCGGATTAAAAATTGTTGCTTAAATAAAAAATAAAAAAAAAATATTGATTTTTGGATGCCCCAGCAGAAGGAATAAGCTGGTTCCCTGCCCCCTTGAGAAATCGGGTGGAAATTTTGAATTTTGGGTTGATTTCTCGACAAAGGTGTAATATAGGTTCAGGTGCTAAAACAAGCCCCGAGATGCAAAAAATGGCCTCAAAAATGCAAAAAATAGCTCAAAATAGGTTGCACAAGGTGGAAATAGGTAAAATTGATCAAAACCCTAGCTTCTAGCTCAAATTGGGTCAAAAAACCCTAATTTTTAGGCTTAAATAGGTGGGAAGGGTGACATTTCCAATTCATTTGTGCAATCAGCCCTTAGAGATCTTTGTAGTTTGAGCTCTGATACCTTGGCGAAATGGCTTACCATACACTCCCTCTTCATCTTTTGGCACATTTTACGATTGCTTATCCATGGATAGCATGTCATTTATGACCCAAATGTCGGTAGAGATGCATGTCTCTCTCTTCTACACAGATGATATATTGTTCTGATCAACTCCTAGATTGATCTGGATTTTTATCATGGTCGAGTGGATACCTTCAGATTGTTCGTTGTAGCCTTGATTTGTGGCATTGTTGCTCCAGACCAATGGGGTAGAGGTTTCAGTCCCGGATGGGGTTTGGCATGGGAGGGTATGATCCAAAGAGACATTATGTATGCTTGGGGTTCAGTTCTCCTTACATCATTGTATCATGACATGCATGAGGTTGTCTACTGAAAGGGAAAGAGCATTGGAGTAGGGGTGACTCTGCTTCATATATGGGCATACGAGCATATTGCAGTGTTGAGGCCCTTGGTAGTTCTTTTAGACATTGATGTGGATGAGCCTATCGCATTCCAATACAAGGTGTCGATGTCATTGCAACACATGGGACCTATAGGTTTTCCATATTGGCGTCGTGTCATTAATGACATGATGGTGTTCAGATGGAGGCTCTGGATACAACATCCAATGTGGTATGGCAATCGACAACAGCTAGATTTTTCTCAACAAACCCAATACATGCAGGGCAAAGAGCACACGATTATTGAGCGATACCTCCTAGACCACATTTCTCGGTAGTTTGGTGAGGTTCAAGATGTGCTAGCTTAGGATTATACTGTAATGTTTTCCATATCTCAGAGAGAGGTTCAGTGGGGAGCCCAGATTGATCCCATTGTGGTGATCAATGATTTTAGATAGCTCATCCCACAGTTGTGGGAATATGATCAAGGCCTTCCAGATGCGGGGACTACCCCAACGTATGATGTGTGGTTTAGGCCACCTACATGTCTGACAGATCTAGCGGTGGGATACCCCAGAGGCAGAGGCAGAGGTAGAGGTAGAGGCTAAGATAGAGGTCGTGATGGCGGCAGGGACAGAGGAAAGGATGGTGATTGAGGCATAGGCCAATAGGATCAAGAGCAGGACAGGGTCCAAGTGCCAAGTGATGGGCACCAGAAGTAGCCAGATCCAACATAGGTGCCAAGGCATCATGATGGGCACAATAGACAGGTTCTGGGGGCTCCACTGCCTCCTCCACTAGTATAGCCAGATACATCAACACAAGCACATATTGCAGCCATCATTGCACGGAGAGATCAGTTGCGGTAGCAACTTCAGGATATGACGATGCATAGAGATCAGGAGGTTCAGTTGCGTCAGCAACTAGATCTATAGTTAGCCCAAGAAATTGGGCAGAGATAGCAGTTGGAGGCAGTGACAGCTGCATCACAGGACCAGACTGTATTTGTTTGGTTGTATAGAGTAGTTACCGAGGCTATGTATTATCTATGCACTGCCACAGGGATGTTCCTTAGGCGATGAGGCAACCTAATTTTTCACAGCAGAGTGGAGCACCACCTACAGCTGGGGATCAAACACCAGTTAGGGGTGAGTCGAGCAACCACCAGGGCTAGCCAATTTTGCAGGCACTTTTTGATTGTTTGCCTGATTATTTATACAGATATACATTCATGGGCTCATTTTTGATAGCCTCGTGCATATTGTATTTTTGATTGACACACATACACCAATTCAGATATTGTACCATGACAGTCACCATTTTTTATATATATATGAGATGATTTAGATTCAATGTGCATTTTTATTTATGTGTTATGTGATATTCGATGATGATCTATGATGCGATGTATATGCTATGGATGCACTTATTTTTCAATATCTTTTTATGAAATTTTATGGGATGGATGCTATGATATGCAGACGTTATGCTTATGCAAATGATATGGATGCATTTCTTTTTGTGTACCTTGCTATGCAATTTATGAGATGATGATGTATGCTTATGGATGTATATATGGATGTTCATGATATGTATGCTTATGCAGATGTTCGTACTTATGCTATGATAATGCAATGATTTAAGATGCTTAGAATAACAAATCTATATTATTCATCACAACTTAAATGATAATGATGTTGTAGTGAAATATGTTTTCTTTTATTATGATATATTGTGATGATGCAAGATGTATGCATTATGATACTTTTTGGATGCAAGATGGATGCATTGATGATGTTTTTGTTTACTACCATTATACTAGGTTAGTGTGGAAAGAAGATAGAAGAATAAAATGAATGATTTGACCATTGATTTTGATGATTTATTCAAAAATTCGAACAAGTCTATGATCCACCAAGACTTTATTAGATGCGGTGATGGAGAGAGGTGATGATAAATTTTCTCATATCTTGGGATTGGGATTTTTCATCATTTTTTATGTTTGATATAACACATAGACACGCTGCATCAATTTATTGAGAACCAGGATGGTGTTGTATCTAGTGACATGGACTTTGACTCTACAAACAGATAGGATAGTTCTTGCTCATATCTTGACATACAAAAACCTCATCGGAATGTAGTTTAGAAGTTCATAATATATTGGACCAAAGCATACACAATAGTCAACAATCTACTCCAAACAACCTCCCCATACACAACAAAGGAAGTATGCGCCAAGATTATTTTACAAGAATACCCACAAGCACAACAAATGAAAGATAATGATCGATGCCCAATTCCTTTCTCTCTAAATCATTTTGATAGACATCATCGAGAGGTCCTTGGAATGGGTCATTGAGATAAATCAAAAGAAAAGATCAAATACAAATAGTCAATGTTATTGATATCTCTTTCCAATTTATTTTAGCTAAGGTGATTTCTCATACTGATGTCCATCATAGGAAGGATGCATCCTAAACATGTTGATCAGATGGTTTGATTAGGATGAGGTTTATGATAAGCTGTTGATACAAACTTCACTGATTCGATTACCTATGACCTAGAATTTTAGATTTTGAGACTTAGGTTCTCACTTTATGACTTGCTACACTTGTTTTTTATTTGATTTACCAAAGGTTGAAGATGATGCTTGATTTATTATGGATGGAGGTTATTGCAGGTGAAAGCGAAATGGGATGGGGTTTGGATTGTTGGAATGTTTCAATGTTTTTGACATTTTGAAAATGTTTTGATGTTGTTTTTAGTCTTTTGAGAGTTTATGTGAATGTTTATGTTTTGGATTTATTTGAGGTTGTTTAGGGTTTTCTAAGTTTTTCCAATGTTTTTATGTTTTCCAAGTTTTTTGAATGTTTAGGGATTTATTTATTTTTGAATGTTTAAGGTTTTTTTGATATTTGGATGTTTTTGGTATTTTTCGAGCTTTCTGAATGTTTAGGATTTTCTATTTTTTGAATGTTTAAGGCTTTTTCAATATTTGAATGTTTAGGAATTTTCTGAACTTTGACCAAGAATCTAACCTAAAAGACTATCGTAGGGGCCTCGGGGGCTAATCAAATATTAGCCTTGCCTACGTTATACATGCAAAAGCCTCGTAGTTTGACTTGACTTATTGATGATGAGAAATGAACAGTTTATGGAATGTCAGTTTATTATGACGGACTTCTAAAGACTGACCAAGGGTTTCTTGGGGGCACATCAATGATGGCCTTGCCTACATTCAAGCTTAGAGACTCATAGTTCGACATGGTATTGTTTTTGGATTTTTTATGTTAAACCTTTTTAGGCATTTTGATATGTTTTGGATGTTTTGGGTTTTTGACTTTACAAATTTTTAAATGTTTTTGGATTTTAGTTGTACAGGATTTTGATGTTTTTGGATTTTTTGATTTTGCAAGTGTTTTTAGATTTTGATGGGATTTTTATGATTTTTTTTGGGATTTTTGATGAGATTTGGAGGTAAACGATACCTAGATCATGATGTTAATGTCATGCTGTGACATATAAGACATGGATCAAGAGTTATTTGGAAACAAGAGTGTAATAACTTGTCCGCAGTGTCTAGCAATTCTTCATAATGCAATGGATAACCAAGATAGGTAATGTATACGTGAAGATTTTGATAGATTTTTATCATGCTAGATATGGGCTATGGGACTTCACAAGATAAAATGGTAAAGAACCTATCAAAAATTTTCCATGAGTAGAGTTGAAGTATACACTAAATCTTTGTCAAGATCAAGATAAAGTGGAATATTTGGATGAATTTGTATTGGATGGATGGAGGGAACATTGGATTTTTCATGGCAAGGATGAGATGCTTCTATCTCTGAGAAGGATCATATAGATGCTCGATTCTACTCATGACGCCTCTTTTCCAAGTTTTATCATAGTAATTTCCCAAAGTGCCACCATAGTGGTTATCACTAGAGGACGATTTTTATTTTTACTATTTTCTTGATTTTTTGGAAGTTTTACCCTCATGTTGAACCTGTTTGTTACCAAAATTTGCACCCGATTCTGAACTACACAAGTTTCAGCAATTTTGGTAAAACATTGGATTCACTTCTATGTGGAACAGTTGGAATGAAGTGAAACCTCCAGGTTCTAGGCCGGTTCCTAACTGGTAATATCACCTAAACTATAGACTTGATGGGAAAAGGGTAAGAATATGGTTGTATAAAACAAAAAATACTGAAAATATGAAATGGAATGGGTGATACACCGAATTGATAAGATGGTAGATTGGGATGGAGGAATGTAAGTTTGAGGTCCCATTTGATTTTGCATGATGTGAGGGACCAAGGGGAAAGATGATGTTGGTGCCATTTTGTATTGTGATGGTAATGGCACATTCAAACATTGTAACTAATTGAAAGGGTTCCCTTGATCGATGTGTTGGGGATTCCCTAGTATTTGAGGTAGGATCGAGGTATTATCTTGGTTGATGGGGTTTATGACCAAGGGGTTGTTTCAATGTGTCGATGGGGTTGTTGGAACCACTTTTTAAGGGTTTCCCTTGCATGAGGGTGTTAAATTGCCCTTGTTTTCCTATTTGAGGCACTTGGTTCACATTACCTTGTGTAATGTTAGGCACAATTGTGGTATTTGTGGTGATGAATGAAGATGGTTGTGCTTGAAATGTTGAGGTTGTTGTGGCATCATGGAATGTAAGTTTTTTCCAAATGTTGGTATACAAACTGTGTTTTGGGGAAGATTGGTGTTTAATGGAATGGTCATGTTGTGAATACCCACAGTCGTGTTAGTTCCTAGACATGAAGTGAGACCAAGGTTGGTTCCTAGCCTAGTTAAAAGACTAGATGTTAAGGGTTGAATTGGCACAAGGGATGGAGTTGATTGAATCATAGATTGGGTTAAGCCTTGTGTCAAGGGTTGCACAACAAAAGATGGTGAAATTGGAGCTACGTTTTCTAAGGCTTGGTGTTCTTGTTTTTACTCCATGATTTATTCCTTAGTAAGTCCAAATGGGTTGTTCATGACGTCTTCTATCTCATATGGTCTTGATGGATTTGGGGGTTGTTGCGATGGGGTAACATGACTTCTTGGATCAAATTATTGAGGATTGGGATCACTTGAGGTGAATGTGACTTTGGTTTTCTCCATGATTCTCTTGTGTTGTGATCTTATCATTACCATAAATTTTGGGTCACCCCGGGAGAGTTATATTGAGATTTGTAATGTTTGAACTCTCTAGTTGACTCAAATCTAGGTAGAAGGGACTCTCTGAGTTATTTTGGAGCAATGATGATAATGGGAGATGAAAAAGGTGAATGATATGAGGAATGATCTCTGCAAATGTTTTGGGACAATACTTTTGACTTAAGTTTGATGGTTTGATGTTTGGATAAAGGATGTTTATGAACTTGAGAATCTTTAGGGTAGAATTGTGACCTTCAAGATAAATGAGTTCAAAGATGATAACTAACTTAACCAAATGCATGGAAAAGGATTCATTTCACATACAAAGTAGCTAAGTTAGTGTTTGGTAGGTTGATTGATGTCTAAGTCCAAAGTGTGTTGGTGTGTTTGAAATTCTTGCAAAGTTTGGTGAAGTGAATTTTGCATTTTGATAAAGAGATGGATGAAGGTGTTTGACCCAATGTTGACCTAGAGTGAAGCTTTATTTTCCAAGACCAAGGTGGTGAGAAAAATTCTATACCTATAAATTTTTCAAACCCTATGATCAAGGAGACGTTCTTGTGAAATGTGTAGATCTGGTTCATCTATGAAATAACATTGAAAAAATATCCTTAGTGATTTATCTCGGTTACAGTACTGCCTTAAGATACATCTTCTAATATACTTTGAACTATGATGTCTAAGTTTGAAATAGCGACATGTAGAACTTCTCTTGGGGATTTTGAATTTGTAAGAGATCATTTAAAAAAGTATAAGATCATGAAAAAAATAGGATATTTATTGCCACACGAGTAGTGGTAATATGGGGCCTTCCATCCACAATATCAGCTTGTTCCTCTTCTTCATCTATGATGTATGTTGAATTTCTCCACTGTGTTGGTGTTTCCTTGGTTTCAAAAGTGAACCTTCTCAAACTACTAATTATATCGGTTTGTTCTCCTTCAATGAGTTCAAATTTTGGTCGAATGATAGCAGGTGTAAGGTCAGGTTGTTCGACCGGAGCGATTGGACACCAAATGGTAATGTGGGGTTCAATTTGTCAATTTATCTTGCTTAAATGAGTTTCTTTTTGTAATAACCCATTCAAAATTATTACTTAATTAATATTATTGTAAATGACACATGAATATACTTCAAATTAAAAAGACATATCTAGAGGCTAAAGTCAATCATAGCTACACATGTCAATTTAAAATGAGTCAAAGATTCTTATATTCACTTCAAAAGTTGATTTACAATATCAAGTTTGACTTGGCTCCTAGGCCACAAAGTCATTACATTTTACACATTACATCAAGTAAAAAAATGATTTACATCAAGTTCTTAGACTATAATAGTCTTGTGAACAACTAAGGTTCTCCTTGATGCTCACCTCCACTAGTGGATGAGAACATGGTTGAAGCTCTTTACCACCTAACCACGAAGACTACGCTTCCATAGAATTCTTTCGACTTGAAGAATGCCTGACCCTACACATAAAGTTTAGCAAGAGAACAATCTGTAAGGTGGAATCTAGTGCATGCACATACATCAACATGCAATTTTTTTCTACAAGTTAGAAAGAAAGTGCAAGATCTATGCTAGGAATGGTAGAGAGTTAAATCATAGAGTTCATGCATACATACATAATAAACTATATTGCTTGGCCAAGCATAATAAGTGTGTTGCAACAACATCAAATGATAGGTTCTGGTAAGGAAAACCTATACTCTTTGAACTCCATTTCGGCACCTGTCCCAAAAGGTAACTTTCTACTATAACAACTATCTACCCTCTAGCAACAACTGCCCATAGGTGCTCTAGTCAACTAAGGTAACATGGTTCTATTCAAGTATTTAAAACATTCTTTCACAAATGTCTTCAAAATAAGAAATAAAATACTAAATTATACTCTAAACTAAAATAAAATTTATGATTCACAGAGTAATACAACAATCATTTGTATCTTTCTTATGACTATTTTCTACTTATTATCTTAAGCATTTTCCTTTTAAAATGTACTAAAAAAAAGAAGAAGTTATGTCACAAGTATGTGTATGTTCATAGACGAAGTCTATGTGCATACACATATATGTCCCTACTTATGTTAAAGTTTGTGCATACATTTTGAAATAATCATTAATTCACATTCCAATCTTAAAATAGTATTCCATTTGATGTATCTTTGTCAAAAAAATAAGAAATCAGATCAAGTCTATGCTAACTGTTTCATACATATTGTTATTGCATTCTTCAACTGTGATATTCTATCATTGCTATTTTCATAAGAACATTAATTGTCTTAACATAACAAGTAATGCTTCCTACTAAATAGTCATAAAACTAGTTGTTTACATATCAACATTCATTGTTTGAACATAACAAGTATTGTTTCCTATGAAACAGACATAAAACAAGTTATTTACATATGGACATTCATTGTTTGAACAGGTCAAGTATTGTTTCCTACTAAACAGTCATAAAATGAGTTGTTTACATATGAACATTCATTGTTTGAACAAAACAAGTACTATTTCCTACTAAACAGTCATAAAACAAGTTGTTTACATATTAAATAGTTTATTGAGCAAGGATAACTTTCAACATAACAGTGTCATTTGCAAAAGAATAACCACTGTTTACATCAACATATTAATGTTTTAGACTAAACAGTTACACTTAAAGACAAGAAAACTGTTGTTTCCTATGTTTGTTGATCTCAAGCTACTTACGTGCTAAAGGATCATTTACAAGTAATTGTTCTCTATTTAGCAACATAATGGATTTTCCACTATGATATGAAAATAAATAACCAAATAGCCCTATTCTTACATAAGGACTTTTAGTACAGGAAATTCGATAAGAAACTTAATAGTATAAAGAAATATATGTTTGACATGCTTGTCGATGAAATACTTGAGCTAATACTTCAGTAAATGAAGGTTGAGAAACTTCATGTTCAAACAATACTCATGCCTTTTCAGGTTGTAATAAAACTACAATTGCTCTGGGTTTGACCCATTTCAATGGTCAGGTGTTTCTTTCTTAACCTCAAAAGTTACATTTTATATTTCCTTTATAGGCATTATAGCTTATCCCATAATGCATGCAACAATATACATCATGCAGACTCAAATCTGAGTGTTATTCAAGAAAATTATTCTTATTGATCATGAGGATTGATTCCTTGCGGCTACAATGAAGCCCAAACTTATACATTCTATTGGTTCTAAAAATCGAGGGGCATTCCTCTTTATGCAATTATGGCTTCCACATTACTCAACGATGGATGTTTTTCCCCTTGCCATTATTGGCCTAGCCAATAATGGAAGGTGGCATGTTTGAAAATAAAATATAGTCAATACATTTAAAGATAGTACAAAGGGTTATATCCTCTTTATAGGTTTGGTACGAGAACCTCTACATAATTCAAACACAAAGGGTATGCATTGATCGGGACAAGATTGTCTGAAAGCCATGATGTGGCTTACATTACCATGCAGACTAACATAACAATCGTATCTTAAGGGGATTTGGTGCCTCAGTTAGCATCGATAAGGCTCCATTCTAAGACTAAGCAAGAGCAAGTTGTAGGCCATGCGATCCTATAGGGCAGTTGCTAAATGTTACCATGGGCTTAGGCCGACACATAGACAAAAAAATATGCATGTTACTATGCTATCAGTTTTTCATCGAATGCAATAACAATCACAAGCTTTGCATGGAAATAAAGATAGTGTAATTGATATTGATTCAAAAGAAATTGAATTACCTCTATAGTTGAGCCTTTTTGGACAAGGCTTTCCTTTGATTTTTCCACCCCTGCGTACTCTACTCTAATTTTTCCTTGGTGTTGTTGATGCTTTCCCAAATCGCTTCTCTCTTTTCTTCCACTAGCATTCATATTAAAATGGTAACCACTCCTTTTTCATGTGGCTAGGTGCTTTCATTATGGATTTTTCCCTACCATAGCCGTCGGCCTTCAAATTGAATATCGTCTTTATGATTCTGGCAGGCCATGTCCATCGTGCAGTTGCCTTATGATTTTTCATTGATTCCATAGTCTGATTCATAATGTATCAGTTATAAATTTAAAATTCAAAGATGAATTTGAATATGCATACGTATGTATATATATTTATATATATGTAATATATATATACCTATGTATATATATACTTATATAGTTGTATATCTATATGCTTTTAAATGATTTCATTCACACTTCCATGTATTCGAATAATGCATATATATATATATATGTATATGTATGTGTTTGATTTACATACACATATATATGTATATATATATATATATATTCATTTATATATGCAATCACATACAAGTTGCTTGTTTTGGAATGGCTTATAGGTTTCATACATTATCATTTAAGGTAAGGAACTTAAATTTTCATTTCGAGCATCTTTATATTTATATTTCTACATTGTAGAAAATAATTTTTTCTTTATAATGCTCGTTTTCGCTTCCTTCAAATCACAAAGTTTGAATAGACAATTTAATCTACAAACCATTCATTTTCAAGCATCGAAAAAATTCCAATTAGGAAAATTTCATTCTTTTATATATGCAAATCAATTCAAATGCAAGTCTTCATGCTATTTGTGGTGTGTGCACCCAAATTCGAATTGGCTTACCGTTCAATCCGGCTAAACAATCCTACTTCAACCGTGTTCTCGTCCTTCAACCTTGTCACCTTGCAACTACACACACTTGCACTTGATAAGTAACATTCAAATCTTGATGACATATAAAATAATTTTCAAAAATTCACAAAGTCAACATCAGTCAAAGTTCTCTCATTCAATTTTTGAATATTCCAGAATCTCCATTTAATATTTAATTGAATTTCTTCAATAATTCAATTTACCATATTATGATAAATATGCAATAAAATTGGGTTATGACATCCTTCCCCTCTTGGAAGAGACATCGTCTCGATGTCGAATAAAAGAAAATCATATCAAATTTTGAACATTCATGTATATTTCAACATCTCATCAAATATATGTCTATTTCAACATTACATAAAAAAATTATGTCTATTTCAACATCACATCAAAAATATATGTCTATTTCAACATCACACCAAAAATATATGTCTATTTCAAAATCACATCAAATATATGTGTATTTCAACATAAGAATTTTAAACCATGAAATATCATAATATCTCGATCCAAAAAATTTCAAACAAAATCACTGAGTTTCATTTTCAAGAAAGAAAATGTGGAAAGGAGCATTCTATTTCTTCTGCATCCTCCCAAGTTGCATTGTCCTTTGAGTACTGGTCCCATTAGACCTTAAACTAATTAATATCTTTTCTCCACAACTTAACATTGCGTATATCTAGGATTCTAATGGGCTCCACTAGCACCACTCATGGATCTTGTACCTACTTGCAAGGATTGCCAATCAAGTACATAAGTCACATCAGGATGATATGGCTTAAGTAAATAAACATGAAACACATTATGAAGTCGAGCCAGAGGAGGTGCTAGAGCTAGTCTATAAGCAACTAGGTTAATCACTTCCAAAACTTCAAATGGTCCCACGTATCTTGGGGCCAACTTGGAAGACTTTCCAAAAGCAATAGAGCTTTTATGAGGTTTAACTCTCAAGAAAACTTTGTCCCCTATTGTGAATTGTCTAAGAGTTCGGTTCTTGTTGGCATAACTCTTCTATCGGTCTGCTGCCTCTTTCAATCTACTCTTAATGACCCTCATTTGCTCTTCCATTTCCTTAAGCATTTCAGGTCCTACTATGATCCTGTCTTCCAATTTATCCCAACTGATGGGGGTATGACACTTCCACCCATACAAGGCTCCAAATGGTGCCATTCCTAAGGATGTATGATAGGAGTTATTGTACGAAAAATCTACCAAAGGAAAATATTCTTCCCACCTATACTATTGGTCCATACAATATATTCAGAGGAGGTCTTTGACTACCTAATTTACCCTTTTTGTCTGCCCATCAGTTTGAGGATGATAAGCCAAGCTAAAATTCAATTTAGTCCCCAATGCCACATTCAAGTTCATCCAAAACCTTGAGGTCATTTGTGTTCCCCTATTAGAGATGATGGTCTCTGACACTCCATGTAAGCAAAAGATCTCTTGGACAAATTTCTTAGCTAGGGTCAACGATCCATCCTTAAGGTTTCCTAGAATAATGTGTGCAACCTTAGTCAACCTATTAATCACAACCAAGATAACATCATGCCTATTCTTTCTCAACGACAACCTCTGTACAAAATCCATATTGATCACCTTCCATTTATACTCAGGTATGTCATGAGGATACAATAGCCTAGCTGGGTGTGCATGCTCAACCTTGACTCGCTGACACTCCAAGCATTTGGCTACGTACTCCACTACATCCTTCTTGAGTTTAGGCAAAAAATACAAATTCTTCAACTCCACAATCATTTTGGATACTCTAGGGTGTCCTAAATAAGGTGCATTGTGAACTTCTTCTAAAACCAACTTCCTCAACTCTCCAAAGTTAGGAATATACATTCTCCTCTGGTATCTCAAAATACCATCTAGTTTGATCTCATACCCATCGAACCGATGATCCGAAGGATTCGCTGCTAGGGTGCTCTTCACTCCTTCATAGTGCTCATCCCCTGCCAGATTCTGAATTATCTACTGCCTCAAGTTAGACCTTGTTGATATCATGGTTGTCATATTTATTCATCTACTAAGAGCATCAACCACTTTGTTCTATTTCCCTTTTATATATTCAATTCCAAAGTCATACTCGCTAAGGAATTCCAACCACCTTCTTTGTCGCGCATTAAGGTTTGGTTAGGTAAATATGTATCTGAACCCCAAGTGGTTTGTCTTGAGTTCAAATGGCTTTCCCAAAAGATAATGCATCCACATCTGCAAGGCATGAACTATGGCCACCAATTCCAAATCATGAGGTGCATAGTTCACTTCATGTTGCTTGAGCTTTCTTGATTCATACGCTACCACTTGTCTATCTTGCATTAGTACTACTCCCAATCCCTCTCTTGAAGCATCTATGATTACTATGAATCTCCCATTAGGATCAAGGATATTCAATACTAGTGTTGGCGTGAGCCTCTCCTTCAGGAGTTGGAATGCCTGCTCGCATTTCTCGGTCCATTCAAATTGCATTCCCTTCCTTTGGAGTGAGGTAATAGGAGATGCAATCTGGGAGAACCCTTGCACAGACTTCCTATAGTATCCTACAAGGGCCATGAATCTATGGACTTCTAACACATTATGAGGCACTGGCCATTCCACAATCGCCTTGATCTTCTCAGGGTCTACCTAGTTTCCTTCCGCTGAAATAATATGGCCCAAATAGTGCACTCTGTCCTGGTAGAATGAACACTTGGACAACTTCCTAAAGAGTTTCCTTTCTCTCAATCATTGGAAAAATATCCTCAAATGTCTATCATGCTCTTCGACAGTATTTGAATAGACTAGAATGTTGTCAATAAAGATTAGAAAAAAATCATATAAGCAGTCTCTAAATACACTATTCATAAGGTTCATAAAGGCTACTGGTGCATTAGTTAAATTGAAAGGTACCACTGTGAACTCATAATGTCCATACTAAGTTCTAAATGCAGTATTCGGAATATCTTATTCCTTAATACTCAATTGATGGTACCCCAACCTAAGATCTATCTTGGAGAACACTGTCACTCCGTTCATTTAATCAAAAAAATCATCAATCCTCAGGAGTCGGTACTAGTTCTTGATGGTAACCTCGTTCAACTTCTGATAATCTTTACACAGACGCAAAGTTCCATCCTTCTTTTTCACAAAAATAACTGACACTCACCAAGGAGACACTGGGTCTTATGAGTCCCTTATCCAGCAATTCCATTAACTAGGCCTTCAACTCATAGAGTTTTGTGGTGGTCATCTGATAAGGTGCCTTGGATTGAGGCTCAACTCCTAGAACTAGGTTGATAGAAAAATCAAATTCCCACTTTGGAGGCAACTCAATAAGTTCTTCAGGGAATACATCTTGGAACTCCTTGAGAATAGGATAGTCATCTAAATATGGCTCCTTGCTATTAGGATTACTAGCATGCACTGTGTAAATTGCACACCCCTTTCGATGAGCCTTCTTGAGTTGTATCACCAAAAAATTTCTAAGCTCTAAGGGTCTCTACATTTCACAAACCTCAACTGGGTTTCCATAATCATCCAGATAGTTGACCACCTTATCCTCATAGTTCACTAAAGCCTTATGCTCAGTTAACCAATTTATTCCCAAAATTACATCATATGAGCCTAAGGGTGCCACATACAAGTTGACCTACATTTGAAAGGTTGGAAGCTCTAACTCATTGCAAAAGAGATAGGTATATACCCTCCACTCTACTCGATTACCATACTAGAATGTCCATGAATTTTCCATGTACCCAGGTCTAATGGGAATCTTAGATATTATTCTAGGATCTATAAAACATTTTGGAGCTCCAGTATCAATTAAGATAGAGACAGATTTCCATATAGCTTACTTGAACTAGTTGAATTGGCGAAGCCTTATATTTTGTTTGTATGTTATCCACTGCAGTGTGGATTTGGTGAGTTTGCTGGTAGCTTCCTTCCTTCTGCAACTTCAACCACTGAGGAAAATTTGAGGCATAATGGTCGCCTCCACAAGTATAGCATCCATCACGAGGCCCCTTGCAACCTCCTAGCTTGTCCTCTCTAAAACCCTTATGCTTATGGTCGTCTTTACCCTTACCCTTGTTTGCTTTCTTGTTCTTTCCACCATTACCATCTTCACCCTCCTCCTATGATTCACTTCCCCTCTTGAGATTACAGATCTAATGGCTCCTGTCTCCCTTATGAAATATCTTCTTCCCATAATGAGACTTAGAACTTGAATCGTTGTGAAGATTGGATAATTGTTGCAGCTTCTATTCATGTTTGGTGGATTTTTGGAAGACTTCATTCATGGTTTGAGGTTCATGCATATCCACCTCAGCTCCTATGTGGGGTTTGAGTTCCATTATAAATTTTTGGATATGGAACTGTTCGTCTCCCTAATACTGAGGCACATACTTCAACAAGTTAGTGAACTTTTCCCAATACTGAATCATAGTCATATTTCTCTGGGTTAAGTTCTAAAATTTTGTTACTTTCTTGTCAAAGAAAAGCTATGATAACCATCTCTTCCTGAAAGCTTGGAGGAATATTTCCCAAGCGATCTCAACAGGTTGTAGGTTTCGTTCTAACTTTTCATTGTCCCACCAAGTCGCTAGTTCACTTGAGAGTTGATAAGTAGCCCATGTCGCCTTAGTTTATTTAGAAAGGTTATGAAGCCCAAAGTATTTTTGCATTTCAATTTTCTATAATCCAAGCCTCAGCTCCTGTTCCGATAGCCTTACCATCGAACTTGGGTGGTGCTACTCTTTGGAGGTCTTTTCCAAGATCTTCCTTAATTTGTCGTCGTGGACCTGCCCCTGGACCACCATCTCCTTGATTGCCTTCTGCATTCTTCCAGTCCTGGTCCTCGCATTCCACTTAGACTTCTTGCGCTATATGGTTCATGCAAAACTCTTTCTGATTTAGAAGCTCTAGAATTTGCTCCAGTCTCTTGTTTGGTCCGTTATCAGAACCACTACCACCCCTGTCTTTCCTGGTGGCCACCATGATGTCCCACACTTATCCTGCAACACAGTCATGTTTATCACATCTCAACACAAGGTTCTGCAAATAAACGTTCTTATGCTACATCTCATAATTTCATATGCAAACATCCCTCAACATAGAAGACATACACATTCATGCAAAATGATCACATTTTAGAGTCTTTCTTTGAACACACCAAAAAAAATATCGTTTGATTTCATATATATTTAAGGTGAGTCAATAGACCCTTATTTACAATAGGCTTCTTGTTACATCATTCCAATTTCTCGGTATCAAAAAGAGGACATTCCTCTAGGTCATCATCTGAGTTTACTTCAAACTTAATAGAGGAGAATGGTTGAACGCGCAAGCTCTCCTTTTCCTCTTTATTCAACAAGGGTGCATTGGGTCCACACCCTAGAGGCTAGTCCTGGATTGTGGAAGGATTTTTGATCTTAGGTGTTCGCCTCTCCTCAATCTTCAAGCCTCTCTCTAGCTTGAGTCGTGTAAGAGCCTGAGCTAGAGTTTTTTCATCGGGAATTTCTGATGGAACCTCTGTCTTGGAGTTTCCTTCCTTTACGTCATCCTTACGTGAGGTTCTGATGGTTTTCCCTTTTCTTCGTCCTACCTTGGACCTTCCCATTCCTGCATTCAATTCAAGTTCGGTCAGTTCTCAGTACATCCAAATTTGGGTTAAGGATCAACTACCCCTAGTCAACTATGGTAGACTTAAAAGGTCTAGAGTTGAACCCTAAGCTCTGATACCAAATGTAATAACCCATTTGAAATTATTACTTAATTAATATTATTGTAAATGACACATGAATATACTCCAAATTACAAAGACATATCTAGAGGCTAAAGTCAATCATAGCTACACATGTCCATCTAAAATGAGTCAAAGATTCTTATATTCACTTCAAAAGTCAATTTACAATATCAAGTTTGACTTGGCTCCTAGGCCACAAAATCATTACATTGTACACATTACATCAAGTACAAAAACTATTTACATCAAGTTACATCTTAGACTATAATAGTCTTGTGAACAACTAAGGTTCTCCTTGACACTCGCCGCCACTAGTGGATGAGAACATGGTTGAAGCGCTTTACCACCCAACCACGAAGCTTACATTTCCCTAAAATTCTTCCAACTTGAAGAATGCCCAACCCTAGACATGGAAAGTTTAGCAAGAGAACAATCGATCTGGTGCATTCCCATACATCAACATGCAATTTCTATCTACAAGTTAGAAAAGAAAGTGCAAGATCTATGCTAGGAATGGTAGAGAGTCAAATCATAGAGTTCATTCATACATACACAATGAACTATATTGTTTGGCCAAGCATAATAAGTGTGTTGCAACAACAACAAACGATAGGTTCTGGTAAAGAAAACCTATACTCTTTGAACTCCATTTCAGCACCCATCCCGGAAGGTAAATTTCTACTATAACAACTATCTACCCTCTAGCAACAACTACCCATAGTTGCTCTAGTCAACTAAGGTATCACTATTCTGTTCACGTATTTAAAACAGTCTTTCACAAATGTCTTCAAAAGAAGAAACAAAATACTAAATTATACTCTAAACTGAAATCAAATTTATGATTCACAGAGTAATACAATAGTCAGTCATATCTTTCTTATGACTATTTTCTACTTATCATCTTAAGCATTTTCCTTTTAAAATGTACTAAAAAAGAAGAAGGATGTCACAAGTATGTGTATGTTCATAGATGAAGTCTATGTGCATACACATATATGTGCCTACTTATGTTATAGTTTGTGCATACATTTTGAAATAATCATTAATTCACATTGCAATCTTAAAATAGTATTCCATTTGATGTATCTTTGTCAAAAAAATAAGAAATCAGATCAAGTCTATGCTAACAATTTCATACATACTGTTATTGCATTATTCAACTGTGATATTCTATCATTGTTGCTTTCATAAGAACATTAATTATCTTAACATAACAAGTATTGTTTCCTGCTAAACAGTCATAAAACTAGTTGTTTGCATATGAACATTCATTGTTTAAACATAACAAGTATTGTTTCATACTAAACAGTCATAAAACAAGTTGTTTACATATGAACATTCACTGTTTGAACAGGTTAAGTACTGTTTCCTACTAAACAGTCATAAAACAAGCTATTTACATATGAACATTCATTGTTTGAACAAAACAAGTGTTGTTTCCTACTAAACAATCATAAAAAAAGTTGTTTACATATTAAAAAGTTTATTGAGCAAGGATAACTTTCGACAAAACAATGTTGTTTGCAAAAGAATAACCACACTTACATCAACAAATTACTGTTTCAGACTAAATAGTTATAGTTAAAGACAAGAAAAATGTCATTTCCTCTATTTTCTCATCTCAAGCTACTTACATGCTAAATGATCATTTACAAGTAATTGTTCTTTGTTTAGCAACAGAATGGATTTTCCACTACGATCTGAAAATAAACAACCAAATAGCCCTGTTCTTACATAAGGACTTTCTTTACTAGAAATTCGATAGGCAACTTAATAGTATAAAGAAATCTATGTTTGACATGCTTGTCGATGAAATGCTTGAGCTAATACTTCAGTAAATGAAGGCTTAGAAACTTCAGGTTCAAACAATACTCATGCCTTTTTAGGTTGCAATAAAACTACGGTTGCTTTGTGTTCAATCCATTTCAATGGTTGGGTGGTTTTTTTCTTAACCTCAAAAGTTACATTTGATATTACCCTCATGGGAATTTTGGCTTATCCCATGACACAAGCAATAATATACATAATGCAGACTCAAATCTGAGTGTTATTCAAAAAAATCAATCTTATTGATCATGAGGATCGATTCCTTACAAGGCTATAATGAAGCCCAAACTTATACATTCTATTGGTTCTAAAAATCGAGGGGAATTCCTCTTTATGCAATTATGGCTTCCACATTAATCAACGATGGACATTTTTCCCCTTGCCATTATTGGCCTAGCCGATAATGGAAGGTGACACATTTGAAATTGAAACATAGTTAATACATTTAAAGATAGTACAAAGGATTATATCCTCTTTGTAGGTTCAGTATGCAAACCTCTACAGAATTCAGACACAAAGGGTACACATCGATCGGGACAAGATTGTTCGATAGCCACAATGTGGCTTACATTACCATGCGAACTAACATAATGATCACATCTTAAGGGGATTTGGTGCCTCAGTTAGCATAGAAAACTAGTCGATAAGGCTCCATTCTAAGACTAAGCAAGAGCAGGCCATAGGCCATGCGATCCCAAAGGGTGGTCACTAAATGTTACCATCGGCTTAAGCCGACACATAGACAAAATATTATGCATGTTACTGTGCTATCAGTTTTTTCATCGAATGCAGTAACAATCACAAGCTTAGTATGGAAATAAAGATAGTGTAATCAATATTGATTAAAAAAAAACTAAATTACCTCTATAGTCAAGCCTTTTTGGATGAGGCTTTCCCTTGATTATTCCACCCCTATGTACTCTAAGCTACTTTTTCCTTGCTATTGTCTCTTGTTTCCCAAATCACTTCTCTCTTTTCTTCTACAACCGTTCATACTAAAATGGTAACCATTCCTTTTGCATGCGCCTAGGTTCTTTCATTATGGATTTTTCCCTGCCATACCTGCCAACCTTCAAATTGAATATCGTCTTTATGATTCTGGTAGGCCACATCCATTGTGTAGCTGCCTTATGATTTTTCATTGATTCCATAGTCTGATTCATAATGTATCAGTTATAAATTTTGAATTCAAAGATGAATTTGAATATGCATATGTATGTATATATACGTATGTATATATATATATATACTTATATAGTTGTATATTTATATGCATTTAAATGATTTCATTCACACTTCCATGTATTTGAATAATGTATATATATATATATATGTATGTGTTTGATTTACATACACACACACATATATGTATATATATATTTATTTATATATGCAATCACATACAAGTTGTTTTGGAATGGTTTATAGGTTTCATACATTATCATTTGAGGTAAGGAACTTAAATTTTCATTTCGAGCATCTTTATATTTATATTTCTACACTGTAGAAAATAATTTTTTTTTACAATGCTCATTTTTTCTTCCTTCAAATCACAAAGTTTAAATAGACAATTAATCTACAAACCATTCATTTTCAAGCACTGAAAAAATTTCAATTAGGAAAATTTCATTCTCTTATATATGCAAATAAGTTCAAATGCAAGTCTTCATGCCATTTGTGGTGTGTGCACCTAGATTCCTACTGGCTTACCGTTCGATCCGACTAAACAATCCTACTGCAACCATGTTCTCATCCTTCAACCTGTCACCTTGCAGTTGCACACACATGCACTTGCAAATTGATCAGTAACGTTTAATTCTTGATGACATAAAATAATTTTCAAAATTCACAAATTCAACATTAGTCAACTTCTTTCATTCAATTTTTGAATATTCCAGAATCTCCATTTAATATTTAATTGAATTTCTTCAATAATTCAATTTACCATATTATGATAAATATGCAATAAAATTGGGTTATGACACTTTTTGCCAAAAACACTTGTCTTTCTTAAGTTCAAACTAAATGTCTATGTCAAAAACATCATCAATTCCACAAAGTCCATTTTGTGAAAAGGATGAAGTTAGGGGCATAGTTACCTAGGTTAACTTTGGGAAGTATGGATTGAGATGTAAACCAAAATACTTAGAAGTCTCTAAGAATAAATTCTTAGGAAAAGCATCAATATCAAGGTTTTGTCAAAGGGTATCCATACTTAGACCAAAGGGTTTGAAATTTTGAAAAGACTTGTTGATGTTTGTTTGCAAATTGTTTTGGAACCAAGCAGGTGTTAAACTGACTCACAAGCATTTACAATCATAGATAGAGCAGATATGTATTTCTTAGTAGGCTTACCATCATTGGAAGAGATGATTAATCCATGAAGATGTAGTGGAAAAATAGGCTATGTCAAGGAAATGTAACGTCTTGACATGCCAAGCAAAGGAGTCCCTTCCCCATTTGTTTTATTGCCTTAATAAAAAACCAGACATGGTAAGTAACTTCTGGGCGTAGTGCTACTCCCATGCACTACCTTGAAATATGTTTCAAAATTAGACATGGTTAGCCACTACAAACAAGGATTTTAATGACCATATCTGGGATAAACTGGTGCCATACACGTGGTGATTCTACTCAATTAAGAGGCCTCCCAACCCTTAGAAATATCTAAGGGTTTTAATGCATCACAAGGATACTAAGGGAGACATTCGTCGGTATGGGACAACCACAAATAGCTTGGTTTGTGACTTTAATCACAACCAAATTATTTATATAGCGAGCCGGAATGAAAGCACCACCGTTCCCTCTCTCAAGTTGGGAGGCAGGCCCTTTCTAAAGGTGACACATGTTTGAAGCATAAAATGCTTTTCATCCTCCAAGATAGCCAATTGGTGCAAGGGGAGAGGATAAGCACTTCCAAGAAGAAAATGTATACTTGTGTGTTTCTCTTCACCCAAGATTGCACGAAGCACAAGGGGATTGGATACACATAACAAGAATACACAAGAAAATCAGACACATGTTCATTTTAATCCATCATAGAAAAATGAGTTCATTTTAAGTACCAAATAAAGTATGGAAGTTGTAGTGTTCAATTTTAAACCAACAAGCATAATGATGTGAGGGTTCAGTTTTAACCAATTTAAACGTTCATTTTAAATCCCAAAAGAAATCTAGTTTGGTCCTAAAACATGAAATAAAGCATCATAAATGGGTTATAATTGCCCCATAAGTGTCGAGACACTTGTTACAATTATAAGATTTAAACAATGATATGCTCCTTCACTTCAAATGTTATCGTCCAAACCTGCAAAACACGTTAGCCTAAAAAACCAAAACGATAAGTCAGTGACATGTTAGCAACCAAATAAAGTAAAAAAATAAAGCACATGTCAAATTTGAGGTTTAGTTTTTGTTTACTAGTAAATCGCAACACTAAAATTAATTGCATTGTTGAATTTCATCAATAGCGTTGCCATATAAACAGTGTGTCGTTGTATTGAAAAATTGATGACGTCGGTCTACATAAAATAGTAACATCAAATGCGTCGATATATCAATTGTGTCGCTAAATAAAAATTAAAGGCACAATGGAAAATAAAGTTAGCATCACTATTTTAATATGCGGTGATAAAATTTAATATGCGTCGCTAAATCAATTATGCATTGCCAAAATGAAAATCCAAGTGTGTCACTATATAGTGATGCACCATCAAATGCATCGGTGAATGATCAATAGCATCGCTAAACCTAAAAACACAAGCAAAACAGAGTTTTAACAAGAAATTCATCAGATTGGTTAGTTTGAGCCCTCCTAGCGCCAAAATGTGACCGATGACTTAGTACAGGTTGACTATACTTGATCCATGAGGATTTGAAGCATATTTAATCCACTAAACATCATTCCCAATAGAGATCATTCAATTTAAACAAAGACAAGAAGCCATTAAAAACTAGCATATTAAAATAAGAAAGCTTGAGAAACCTCTAATCTAAGACATTGAAACTTATCCTATTGGGGGAATGGTGTCACATTGATGTGGAATGGCAACCCTTTCCCAATCCTATGGATAAATGAGCATGTTCTGATCGATTCTATTGAAGAGAATCAACAAAACTGATGATAGATGTGTATGAAAACATGATATAAATGCTAAATTAACATGATGCAAGCTATTTTAACATGATTGATATGGGTGTATGCAAAGCTAATCTAAATGGAGTTTAAGCTAAAAAGATTAAAACCCTAATTACGAGATATACTAAATGTATGCATCTATGTTATCATGGAAGACATTAATGGAAGCTAAGCTAATATGCAAGTAAGTTAAGCTAAAATGATGTTAAATGTGAGTGCAAGTGGAAGTGATTTCAACAGCATAAGTTTGCTTTGAAAAAGGTGGATCCATTTGTCTCCAAATAGTGACCTATTTATAGGAGGACAAATGAGAAATGAAGGGTTAAGATTAAAAAGGTTAATCAATGGTCAAAAAGGAAAGAAAGGCGAAACATGGATCATGGCTTCTCATCAATGGATGGGAATCAATGATCACATCGATTCTCATCAATGGATGGGAATCAATGATCACATGGATCAAGGAAAGAATCAAGGGTTCATATTCTTCTAAACAAACACACTTTCAAAACTTGCACAAGAAGTCTTGTTAAAAGTTTGTTGCAAGAAAGGAATATTCCCCCTTTTCAAATGAGTGAAGAAAAAGAATATTCTTTGGAATATTTTCATGGGTGAGGAAAATTAAATATTTAGCAAATTAAAACAAAGTTTTAATATGTAAAAGGAGAAGGAATATTCCTTCTAGAGGAATGTGCAAAGGAGGAATATTCCCTTGCAAGTGGGGGGAAATTAGATTTAATTAGTAATTTGATAATTAAATAAGGTTTCAATTATGCAAATTAGGGGAATTACATGATATTCATTAAATAAAATGATTTAATGAAAAGGGGGATGTGATATGATATTTAATTAGATAACTTAGGGTTATTTAATTAAATAAAGGACTTAGGGATTTAAATTAAATAACTTGATGTATTTAATTTAGATAATACAAAATGTTAGTATGAAAAGGGGTGAATTAACCCGATTAAATTAATTAGGTTAATAGATGAAAATGATGCAATTAATTAAATAGCTAGACAAATTTAATCAATTAAGAGAAAAGAGGATGGATTTTCGGATGAAAAGATGTTAGTATACTTGATTCGAGTGCATGATATTATTCAAAACATTTTTAAGTGTCTACACTAACATTGATCTTGCATGTTCTGATTTTCTTTAGAAATGCTTATAGTTATGTTAGGCATGCACCAAATTCCACCTTGCATATCATTTTCTCTTGCTAAGTATTATGTGCAGGGTCAGGTATTCTTCGAGTTAGGAAGAATTCCAAGGAAGTGTAGCTTCGTGGTTGGGTGGAAAGTTGCCTGAACCATGTTCTTGTCCACCAGATGCGGCGAGTGTTGAAGAGAAATTACATGGAATTACATATTTTGATTATTGTATGTACTATATGATGTAAAACTTGAGTTGACTATGTGGCAATGAAGCCTAGTCAAACTATGTAACTTGACAATTTGAAATTTGGAAATGAATATAATTATTATTTTGGACATGTTGTGTTATGATAGAAAATAGCTATTTGATTTATGTCTTTAATTTAATATTCATAATTCCATAATTGATTCATTGGTGTTAATTAAGAATGATACACTACATAAGGAGTTCATGGTTCTTCTTGTTCCTATGAGAGGACAAAGCAAACACAATTTGTCATTTGGATCATTGTTAGTCATCATATTTTTGGGAAGCTCTAAGACTATTGGATTGGTTGTTCTAATAGTGATGTGTATCATGTATTCCATCAAAATTCCCCTATTCCTTTTTCATCTTCATTGAGGAATTCTTTTATCATCTTCACTTGAGCTAAATGTATTTCCTAGTTATCATTGGATTCAACAAGGGTGGTAGGTGAGGGTTGGTCTATAAGAAAATTATTTATTAGGGTCCTCAAGGGCACCTTAGGGTTTGTTCATTGATTCATTGTCAAGTGAGTAAGCATATACATGACCATCTATTCCCTTAGGACTTAATTTGATTAGTTGGGGGAGTTAGAGGAGTAAAAGGCTTATTCATAGGTGTCAAAGGAATGTACGATTCTCTCAAAGATGTGAGGGGATTGTAGGAATCACTTGGGGCATCATGAGAGTGTAAGAATCAATTTTGGATGTACTTCCTCAGAGGTTCAATGAGTGAATAGATATCCATGGCTATGGGATTTGCAAGATTTTTTTGGGAAAAAACTTTTATCTTGTCATTATCCTAGATGGGGTTTTACCTATTTCTAGGTTTGGAAGGTTTTTGGTTCTTGCATGAAGTACGATTCTTGATTCATTTTTTAAATCCTCTTCTTTTGCATCAACAAAGATGTTAGGGTCAAACCCTTGTATTGTATCAAAGGTGTTGATTAAGTTGATGGGTAAATATTGTGTAGGAGTCACCCACCTAATAGAAGGTTGTAGGAAAATCTCTGTGGGTATATCAAGGCAAGCTCACCTTCCTTTCCATCCATAAAAATATCTATATCAAAACATATGCTTATTATGCAAATTTGATTCACCTTCTTGAAAGGGGAGGAAAAAAATTCATCTTTTTATATCAATTCTAGTATCTTTGCAATGGTCTTTGCTGAGATGATCAAGCCCTACCTAGAGGTTTCATCCTTTTTAAAGGTCTTATTTCCTTATTTGATGGTGGGTTTCATTGTCTTAGTGGTTGGATTCACAATGATGATTGAGATTTGGTAGGAAGTTTGGTCCCTCTTCCTTAGTTACATGGTTTGTAGAGTTGGTTTAGATATGATAGTCTTATTAGCACCAAGGTCATGGTTAATCTATTCCCAATTTTTATTTTTTTTGGCATCCACTTTGAGCATATTGAAGATTCCAGGTCTCCTTGGCAACATAGATCTTCCCTAAGCAAAGTAAATGAATCTTCTAAACTAGAGTTGAAGGGGTCACCTTCATTTTATGGATCTAGGATCTTCCCAATAGTAGTTTATACCATATATTCTTGTTTATCATGTAAAATGTGGCTTTGGGACCATCTTGGGTCCAACCAAGACATGAAGCATAATCTTCCCAATGGTTGTTGCTTTAAAATTATCGTAACTTTGTAGAGTGTCTTTATATGTTGTGATGTTGGTATGCCCACATTGTATTCTTTCTAAAAGAGAAAATGAGACAATTTTGACTATGGCCCCATTGTCAATGAGGGTTTTATTTATACTAGTATCATAGATCCATGTGTAAGTACAAGGTAGGATCTCCTCTTCTTGATAACTTAGTTTTGGCTAGCATTTGCTTGAGATAAAATAATAATCTTGGATCATGAAATTATGTGTTTAGAGGACTCAAGTTGAGGTCCACTTGATTGATCTCCTTTAGAGGTGGAGTGACGTGATTTAGATAATTTAGTCTAATTATAGATCCAATAAGGCTATATGATGTGATGGAGATTTCCTTAGAAGATCAATAAAGCAGATCTTTGCAAATGTCTCCGTGAGGCCCTCTATAAGCTTGTATGGATGGATGAGACTTGGTGTAGGGTCTATTGCTAAGACCACATGTCTATAGAATTCCCTTTCTAGGATTGTTTGGCTCTCTTGGACATCCTCATTTTGAACAAGTTCAATAAGTTCTAGCATTTTGGTTTCTCCTTTAATGCCCAACTATTTGAATGTGTTTGATTCCTTTCCTAT
Source organism: Sequoia sempervirens (assembly GCA_007258455.2). NCBI lineage: Eukaryota > Viridiplantae > Streptophyta > Pinopsida > Cupressales > Cupressaceae > Sequoia > Sequoia sempervirens. The sequence continues at coordinate 47,743 of VDFB02066537.1, forward strand.
AGGAGCAATGGTTGGTCTTGATGTGACTTGTTTGGAAGAATTAATTTGGTTGGAACCATTGCCACGTTGATGTGTTAGAATAGGATTTTGTAGATCTTTAAGTTTGAGTTTTGAAGGGTAGTTGGCCCTTGGAAATTATGGTTTGGGTTTCTTGGAGGGAGGATGACCTCGATACATGCAATCCCTATGATTTTTTCTCAATACATTATTGACACACGTGTGCTTATCCTCGAAGATCATAAAGTCTTCACTACATCAAGCTTCAATCTTCCAATGTTTACAAGCTTGACTAAATATTCATCATGTCCGAGGCTCTTAAGATTTAACCCTACTTTACAAATCTAAAACGTTCCATCTTTGTTAGTTTCACATATATATCTTCTTCATAAATCGCTTTTCCAAAAAATATTCGAAAAGGCCCTTCTACATTGCCTTCCATAAATTTTTTTCCTCTTCTAGCTTTGATTTTGAAATTTCCACCATTAATCTTCTCAAGTTTTCCTCAATTTGAGGAGTCTTTATTCAAACTCTTGACTCATAAACCCTAATTTTAGCCATGCTTAGTTGTCGCGCTACGGAACTTCACCTTCTTACTTTTGAAATTTTGAAATTTCCACCATTAATCTTTTCAAGCTTTTTCCGTCCTTCAATACAACTTTCATCTATTCCCTTGTTATTTTTCCATTAAAGCATAACTGATATTCTTCCTTCCTTTTTTTAACATGTTGATCAACAGATAAAAATCTTCAGGAGCCTGCTGAGAAGTGACAAATTTCAGATACCTGTGAAGGGGGATTGATTCCCTAAATGACAGAATACTGAAATTTCGATTCTTTCTTCTTTTATATTTATTTCGAATGACAATACTAAACAGAAAACTGAAAATCATTCACTGGAATATTGATATGTGGCGCCACGACCAAAAAGTTTTTTTGGCTTTTTTTTAATTGCCGATAAAAATGCTATTATCAGTTGGAAATCCTGTATGCAAACTGTAATCAAAGAAATAACCATTTTTATTAAAGTTTTGCTTTAATTATTCCACGACGTTGCTTCATTTTCAAGCAATTCAATTGGCTTGGCATATTAATTGGATTTTTTATTGAAAATAGCAGCCTCTATCTTTTAGGAATGCAAATTGTGAAATTGAGGTGGGGCTAGAAATTGCCCCTACAGCTTAAGAATTTTTTTGCCACTTATCTATCACTTTAAATTTTAAATTCTTAAAAAAAACAAAATATGAGAGAATTTTTATTTATTTATTAATTTTTATTAAAGTACTCCACTTCGTTCCTTGAATTTTGGAGCTCAAACTTTTAAGCAACTTTTAAGCTGAATTGCAAAATTGAATTCATGGGACCAGCAGCTTTAAAATATTCCTAAAAAATCTCAGCAGCACCCACTGAAATTTTTTAGGAAGTCCCTCTCCATGGGACCTTACCCTTAGCTTGCAAATATTTGACCATATTTTCCATTTCTCCTGTATGCTTTGATTTTTTTGAATTTTTTTTTTAGCAATTCTATGGTGCTTATATTTTATTTTTCATGTTCTAATAGTTGTTATAGCATTTGTTGATTTAATGTCCAATATTTTTTAACAATATTAAATCAATAGTTGTGACTTTAAAGTTGTTAGTGTTGATGACAACTACCAATAATTGAATAATATGTATTCCTTAGATCTAAAAAGCAACAAATCATTTGATGCCATATCAACGCACCAATAAAACATGATTTAGTGCACAAGTATCAGTCTCATTTTTTAATGGACCTTTTTGGACACCTCAACAAAAAGTATGTTGATGTGGTATCATATTTGATGATGTGGTCTTGAAACCTTAGTTATAAACAATGGCATTGCCAAGCAAGCTACTGTAAAAAAATGAGATTTTTTCTTAAATTTCCATGTAGGATTTTGAGAAGTGCGAAGTTAGGATGCTCAACTACCAGATCCTCTCCCCTAACATTTTGTCATATCTGAAATTAAGATGGGCAATTATTGCGGCAAAGAAGTACAAATCTAAGTTGCTGCTTTTTTTTAGTTGTGATCCTAGAGCATTGAACAATTTTGGGACTAAAGTTTGTCTTGGTAGTCTCACCATCAATGCCAATTTTACTCTTGAGGGAATATATTTGGAGAGTTCTGGCCTTAATGTAATTCAATTGTCAACAACTCGTTGGCATTTGATTCCCTTAAGTTTTGAGTAATTGTAGTTGCCACGATAACTATTTCTATAATAGTTAGAACTATTGCCATTCTTAAGTGGTGGGGCATCTATGTCTATATCAATCATGGTGTTTATCTATATCTATATCAATCATGGTGTTTTGATTGTCCTTTAAAATTGTAGGCATCAAAGGTTTGTTAATGTTAGATCATATTATTTGTTTTCATTATTAATTGTGGTTTGGTTCATTTTGAGAGCCTTATCATATGATATGTAAGAGAGTTTTTAGATATCCTCTCATGTGTCTTATTTAAGAAATGTAGGAAAAGATTATAAAGTTTTGTGTGGTCCATGTTGGGTGCTCTTGTAGAAAAAAGTGTGCAAATGATTCATTAGGTTCTTATTTAATGCTTAGGGAAACTATTAATGTGTTCCAAAATCTAGCTCCCTACTAATCTATCTAATCTCCATATGCATTTTTGGCACCTTTCCAATCACTCATAAAATATAGCACTAGACATATTATCTAGGATTTATACCTAAATTTGTGATGTTTCTTTGTTTTGTTTAGGTTGTCCAAGGGTTGCTCTCCTAGGGTTTCCCATAGGTCATACTCCTAATCATTTGTGATCATGTCGTACTTGGCATAGATACATGTGATATTAGTAGCATCATCTCCATTTGTGGTAGATTTTATATGTGATGCTCTTCATTACACACTTCACTCTAGAGTTGCAAATCTTATTGATTGCCAAGCTTCTATCAACATATGTTGTGCCCATTAATTACATTACATATTTGTTCTCCATATGTTTAACTATTTCTCCTATCCTAAAATCTAATTACTACCTGGATCACATTCTTTGTGATGTGGTAAGGATGATCTTGATACATGAAATCCCTATGATTTTATCTCAATACAATCCTAATCCACTTGTGCTATCCTTGAAGTTCATAAAGTCTTCCTTATATCAAGCTTTTGTCTTCCAATATTTGCATGCTTTTCTTCATGTCTGAGGCTCTTAGGATTTTACTCTTCTTTGAAAATCTAAAGTGATCCATCTTAATTAACTTCACTTATGTCTTTTGAATACATGATCACTTCTCAAAAAATGTTTGAAAAGATCCTTATAGATTGTTCTCCATTGCCTTCCCTAAAAATGTCTTCTACACTAGTGAGGTGATATTATTTTCTTCTGCTAGCTTTAGTTTTGAAATTTCCACCATTAGGGGAGAGGACCCAGTACTTGAGCATGTTTCAATAGTTGCAATATTATTTGTTTATATCACGCCCAATATTTTTATCAATATTGGACCAAAAGTTGTGACTTTAAAGTTGTTAGAGTTGATGATGACTACCCATAATTAAACAAAATGTATTCCTTTGATCTAAAAAGCAACCAATCATATGATGCCACATCAACGCTCAATAAAACATGTTGTGAATGCACAAGTATTGGTCTCACTTTGTTTTTGGGTCTCACGTAGAATAATTAGACTAACTCTTTAGAAAAATTTTGTAATGAAGTTATGTGTCAATTAGGGAATGCTATTCTTTGGGTGCTTATTTCAAACCATACAAGGCCTTCAACCTGTAAATAAAATGTTATTTGGAAGGTACTTCAAAACCTTGTGGTTGAAAAACACAAACCTCTTCATCAATATAATCATTTAAAAATGCACTATTAACATCTGTTTGATAAATATTCCACCCATTTTGAGAAATTAAAGACAAGACTAATCTAATAGTATCCATTATTGTCAAGAAATTTTTTATGTGTAATTGATACCATCCTATTGAAAGTACTCTTTTGCAACCAATCTAGCCTTATATTTATTGATACTTCCTTTAGATTTATACGTAGTTTTATAAATCCATTTTGTACCTACAACTTTCTTACCAAGGGAAAATTCGACTAACTCCCAAGTGTCATTTTGTTCAATGGATGTCATTTCACTCTCCATTAATTCAACCCACTCTTCTTTTCTAATAGTTTCGATAAAATCTTCTAGCTTATTTGTCTACATAACGTGAGTCATAAGAGCATAGTTAACTTTTGTATGAGACCTTGTAGTCATCTTATAAAAAAAAATTGTGTCCAACATGAATGATGGAGGATGATTTATTTAAGTTCTTCTTTGATATTATCAATGACTTAATTATGAGAGTCTTCTTTTCCTACATCATTCACAAGGGGGTTAGATTTCTTAAAATCAATCACGATGTTCTTATCCTTTCAATCAAGAGTATATTGTGCTCTTTCATTAAATATGACATATCTACTTATGATTAATTTATTATGTATAGGATCATACTGTCATGTGTTCCCATAACATGCCGTTGTTATGGGAATAACATAGGGGATCATAAACTCAAACCAAGTGTCAAAGCCTTCACAATTGGAAGTAAGCAAGGAATAATACGATGTTGTTTCTTATGCAAAACTTTTTGTTGATTTCAGTAGTGTGTATTTTTTCCAATATTGGAAATACTGAGATTTTAAAGCTTTATGTCACTAGAGATGAAGCATAATTCAAATCTTCCCCTCTAAAGTGTTTGCTTGACACCCCATGTGAAAGAAAATATCTTTGTGCCATGTGTCATTTGATAATTGACTTGTTTTCTCTTTGTCCATGTGTTGTTTTGTAACCAACTCTTGCCATGTGCTCTATAAAAGGTAGAAAGTTGCTCTTTTATTAGGATCAAAATTTGTTGATACAATAGAACATAAATTGGAATTCCACCAATTTTTGTTTTGTTTTCTTTCATGTTTTTTTGTTCAATTCTATATTAGAGACTTGTATGTGTTAGGATTTTATAATGCCAAAGAAAATAAAGGTCACATACAATCATATAACATGTGTGATTGTTTATTGCTCATCTTACTGATATAATCAATTTGTTGCATCATTTTGGGTACATTTTGAACATGTCTCAGTGGTGAAAGATTCTCTTTCTTTAAAATCTTACACTATTTTATATGTAACTATGAAGCAATCTGGGGATATATGAAATACCACGGTTTATGATTTCTTAGTGCATGCATGTGTAATAACTAAGAGTCCTTAATTTCTTAGGCTTTATTTATCCTAATCTTGATCTTCTTATAGTTTTACTTTTGAAATTATTTGAATTAACAAAAATTTGGAAGTGATGTATGTATTATTTGTTAGGATTATTACATCACTGACTTGTCTAAGTGGAAGCAACTTTTGAATACCAACAAAACCCTTATATTTAACAACAATTTCATAATGAAGCTTGAGCGAACCTAGTATGTCAAGACTTGACATTCCTGAAACTTGGGATAGCCAAATTCCTTAACTTGGAAATTTGGTGATTCTTTCTAGTAGGTTTTGTTGTTCGAGTACAAAAACTGTATCTACATGTTGTTGTGTGTGTAACAACCACATCAACACATACAATATGTAAGAATTGTTTTCACAATAGTAACCAATAAAATGCATTTGAGTCTTTGTTCATCCAAATTTGTCCTTTTTTTCTCTAGGTATATATGTGTAAGCAACACAACCAAACACCTTCATATGAAAACATATGGTGTAAAAATAGACCAATTTTGTTTAAGATTCATTCCATGAACCACCTTTGTGGGACTCATATTCAACAAACAGACTAAAGCAGTGATGAGCTCTACCTTGATTTTTTATCTTGGCTATTTTCTTTCATAATGCTTCTATCCATTTCAATAATATTCTTATTCTTCTTTTTAGCAACTTCATTTTGTTGTGTAGTGAAGGAAGTCGTAAACCCTCTCTAAATCCCATGTTGTCTGCATAAATTGAAAAATACATTTGAACTATACTCACCCCCATTATTTAATCTAATGACCTTTATGTATTGACCACTTTAGTTTTCAACTAACTATTTGAACTCAACAAACTTATAAAAAAAAATGATTCATCACCCAAACAATAGATCCAAGTTTTATGAGAAAATTATCAATAAAAGTGAGAAAATACTTGGATTTATTTAGAGAGAATTGATATAGGACCACACAAATCAATATGAATAATTTCAAGAGGTTTTCTAGCCCTTCTATACAAACCAATTAGAAAATTGGCTCTATGTTGTTCTACCAAAAAGACATTCTCCACAAACTTCCCATTTATTCTTAATAAATGGCAATCCTTCAACCATATGTTTCTTCTTAAGTAAAATTAAAACAACCAAAATTTAAATGCACATACCTTTAATGCTATAGATATCTATCATGCAATTATGTTGTGCTCAAGACTCGATTACTTGAAGAAAATAAAAGGGGAACATGCAATCACCTATCATGCATGCTTGTGCAACCACTACATGTCTCTGTGACTTGTCTTTGATTATACATTCATTCCTATAAAAGTAACTTGATAATTATGTTCAAGCTTTTGACCAATTAAAATTATATTCTTTTTAGAATAGGAACTAAAAAAGTGTTAGAAATATGGTTAATTTTAGCATGCTCATTAGTTACTTCAATTATTCATTTTCCTTTAGTCTTATGTGATGTATTATCTCCAAATACAACATTAGTATTATGTTTTTCTTCTATATCAATAAATAGATTCTCATTAGAAGTCATATGTGAAGATCAACCATAATCAATATACCATAAATTATCTTCATTGGAACTTGTATTTAAAAATAAATATAAATTTTGTGTATCTTCTACAGTGATATGAGTAAATTACTTATGCTAACATTTAAACTCATAATGGTCAAATTTATTACAATTAAAATATTGGATTTCTTTCATCTCTAGTTGTATTCCTACTTCTACCTTCGCCTATACCTTTTTATTTGTTACTTCTTCCTTAGAAACTAGAACCTTTTCCTTAATCATAAACCCCACCTCTAAAATCACCTCTATTATTATTTTTAGGATGATAGTCATTGGCATGTTCAGATTTGTGTTATCCAGGTTATAAAAAGTATTCCTTTTACCTCTTATATTTGCCTTAAATGCATATTCCTATTCTAAATTTTCTTCACTATTTTTCATTTATTCTTCCATAATTTAATAGAATGCCACTTAATTCATTAATTTCCATCATTTTGAGATATTTTGAGATTAAGATTGTATAAGCAAAATTATCAAAATTTGGATTCAAACTTCTTAAAATTTTATCAATCACATGTTGATTACTCAAATTATCACCTAGAATTATCATTTGATTTATCGTCCCTTCACATATGTGAGAGATTCATTAACTAATTCATTTGGACTCATGTTAACATTTTCAAAACTATTTCTTAACATTTATATTTGTATTGCATGAGCACCTTGATATGCATTTATAATAATATTCCATGCTCGTCTTTTATGTACAACACCATTTATCCTAGGAAAGATTGATTGACCTAGTGTGCCCTAAATTACAAACAAAACTTCAATTTTTTTTGTTTATTTTTATTAAGTTCTTGTTTCTATTGGCTATTTAACAAATTAGTATCATTAGGTTCTTCATACCTCCTACTAACAATTTTCCACAAATCCTTGTATTTTAACAAATTTTACATATGTGTACTCTAGTAAGAAAAATTGGTCCCATAAAAAATAGGATTGAATAGCCTTGATGTTCTTAGCATATATTTTTCATCTAAAAAAATGTAACAAAAACTTTGCAAAATGAAGATGTTTTCAACTTACAATCCTCTAAAAATGACACAATTTCATAAATTTCAACATACTCTTTTACTAAAACTAAAAGTGAAAAAAATATTTTTCCTAGCATTCATTATATCAATCAAAGGGGAATTTTTTATTCCAATAAGGGAGTTCATTATCCTATAGAGAATAAGATCTAATACATTACATGAACCACACAGACATTGTGACATATTAAAAGGAGAGAATGCATATTTTTCTTCTATATTAGAAGTTTCAATAATAAATTGGTATGGTGTTAATTTTTGTAATGAGATTACATTAGTGGTGACCATAACAATTAGATAAGGCATCAATAAGCCATCTACACCATGGGATATTCATGTAGGTTCATCCTCATTGTGAAGCATGTCACAAGTCAAAATAGAACTATTAATCTTAGAGTTTGAATAATAAATAGATAGGAGACACATGCAATCTAAATTTTGAATAATAAATCAATTCAAAGCATGAGACTAGGGAAATACACATTCAAGAGACAAATATAATAGTGATGGAGCTATTGGGTCCCAAAACCACTACTCCACTTCCTAGAACAAACTTTCACTTTCAAGGCTAGGGTTTTTGTCATGAAAATAAGACTTTCTCATCCATAAACCATGTTGGGTTGAAGGTCAACTCTATGAGAGTGGATTATTTCTCCTATGCGTTGAGCTCATCTTAGACTCAAGAGAGTGGCAAGATGAAACATATAATTTTGATTATAATGTTCCCCTGAATCTTAGAAAACTACCATGAAGATACATTACAAATATTATTCTTACACTATTACAAATTATATCCCTTCATTTTCAGCTCAAACAAGCACAATTTGATGCCCTAGAACAATTTTAGACTCAAATTAACCAGAAAATTAGCTTAGGAACCAACCTATAATATGTCAAATGAACATATATTTATAGAACCCTTTTGTGACCAAATATGATTTGGAATATGATTCTCGAATATATGTAATCTATATAGCATGATACTCAAGCCGATATCCATAAAATCTACTACAAATGGCATCCTGAAGTATCCTTGAAAACTAAAAATGTGTCCAAAACCAACCACTACATTAAAATGGAATGGTAATCATCTCAATAGTCTTAAATACATTTAGATCAATGCCCTTATGATGAACAACGGTTTCTAGGTTCCAACATGTCAAATATGGCAATTATAGGAGATTGAGATGCATTGATGGTGTCAAGTCATTTGGGAGGGTAGGTGGGAGTCATAGTGGAAATAGGTGGGAGTTTTGAACTATCAAGGGTTAGAGTAACATATACCACATTCCAAGGATAGGAGTGTTAGGGAATCAAGGAATCAGGGATGATAGGGAAGTCATGCTAGAGGATATGTGAGATGGGGGAAATTTGAAAGGGGAAATCTAATAGGAACAAGGCATCATGATGTTAAGATTGAGGTTTCAGGATGTGGCTTAACTTGATATTGAGTTAAGGAAATGATCGAAAACCCAATTTTGATGTTAAGAAGAGTTGAGGATTCTAGCGGATGCAAAGGACTTAAACTTTTAACAGACTTTTAGGCTTCAAGGATTGATAATACCAAAAGAATGGTACAAGGGGATGGGAGACTCTGACAAAACAACACTAAGATGAAATTTTAATAGGGACTTAAGTGGATTGATAGGATCAGTAGGGAAGGTATGCAAGTATGGACAACCCCAAAAATTTGAAAGGTCGAAAAATACATTAAACACAAAATAAAACACTAAAAAAAACCTAGACTTAGAATATTTATGGATTTTTGTATATTTTGACAGTTAGGGGACCCATTTAGGATGTCTCATATCAATTATAAATAATGGGTCAAAAATGGCTAGGACACACAAAATGGAAGGGACTTGAGAAAAATGACACTTCATATTTGAGTTCCAATAGTCCAACAAAGTGCAATGTATAATGTGGGGTTCTTTAAGGAAAAGGATTATGTTCCTGTAAAATTAAAAAAAGGGAAACCTCAAATAAATACAAAAACTTTGACCACTAATTGTTGATATTGTTGAGGGGGTTTTGAGAAAAGTATCTTTGTTAATTTAGTTGTGGATCTATTAAAACTCTAGACATGTAGTCTAACAAAGATGAGCATATATCAAGTATGGAAGTACTTGAATCATTCATGGGATGATGATGACAATAACAAAGAAGATAAGTTTATAAAAGGAGAAATGGAGGGCGAGAGTTGTGAAGAGGGATTTTTAGATGAAAATGAGGACAATGATAGATCTACCAGCTTGTTGATGTTCCTCATTCCAAGCATCCACAAGATCAAGTGTGTGTCAAATGTCTAACTAAAAGTCTTAAAGATAGATAACAATAACAATTTCAATGAATGTAAAATCACTAATACAAGAGGAGAGGTTTAAAGTAATGAGGTTAATCGGTATGGAGCATCCCCTATAAAAGGTCTAGATGAACTAGAAGGTGCAATTAAAATAGGGAACCTTTTTATTAGGAGCTTACCATTTTCTATGTGCTTATGGGTTTTACTTGCTTTTAGAAGTTTCTTTAAGGGATTTTGAAAATCTAGAAAGTCAATATTTCTCTATGATTGATGCATTTAGGAGAAACTAGAAAGACTCGAGATATAATCAAATGTGTGTTTTATTAAATTTAATGCATCAATAACATTTGATATGTGCATTGTGCAAGGTGAGGCCAATATGAAACATCTATGGAGGCTCCATCCAAATTCTAAACCTACAATAATTGATTGAAGGATTTTTTATCTAAAAGAAGTTGTGGAGAAGCATCAATCATGATTGTTATTCAAGTTTGATTAATATCATTAGATTTAATTAGTTTTTAATTTCTATTAGATAAATATGATACTGCTATTATTGATTTCAAAATCCTATTTATGCTAAAAAAAGACATTTTGATCACTAAGAATGAAGACTACAAAAAATGTGATTTACTAAAAATGGAAAAATTTGATAAGAATGAAGATAATGAACAAGAAACACAACTAACCAACAAAATGAACGAGTCAAGACCAAGTTTCTTATACTTGAAATGATTTAGGACTAGGATGAAAAATGTGATTGTGGGCCTGATATGGTAATAGTCAAGTTGGTAAGGGGATGAAATTTTTAAGAGACGGTCTCATGGAAAGTGTGCAAGACACTTGGGAAGTCTACACTGGTTTTGTGACATTCATCTACAAGTCTAATTTTAACTATAATTTAATGTAAACATAAAATATGAAAAAAAATTCAAAGTGATCCTTCACATTCTAATGTAATTTATCATGTGTGAGTCTTGAAGGGGATGATTGCTAGTATTCCACATCCAATGTGCATATATATGCACTTTTGTAACTTATTTTAAAGGGTTGGGAACCCTTGGAAATTCAAATTTGAATACACTATGCTAATTTTTACTCCATTTATTTGGGATCTCATGTTATGATGTTTTCAAATTCCTAATATATTTTCCTTATATGATTCTATGCATTTAATTCATCTAATGTTCAATGGATTTAACATATGTCTACACCACTAATGCCTCACTAGTAGAGAGGTATTTTGTGTTCTTATTATATATATATATATATGTATGTATGTATGTATGTATGTATGTATGTATGTATGTATGTGTCAGTGTCAATGCGAGGATTGTCGGTATGGGTTGAATTACGCTTGATCCATGAAGAATTGAAGCATAACAGAGCCACCAATACTCGAATCTCAACAAGATCGATCAAATAAGATTAAAACCAAACATTTTATCAAAACCTAACATACTAAAATATGAAAGCTATCAAAACATCTACTCTAATCCATTCAAAATTTATCTTGTTGTGGAATTGGTGTCATGTTGATGTGGACTAATGACCCTTTCCCAATCTCGTGATAGTGAGCTTGTCTCAATTGATTCTATGGATGAGAATTGATGAAATTGTGGTGTTTGATGTATGAAAACCTAAATTATGCACAAAATGAACATGATGCAAGCTAAGTTACCATGATTTTATGCTACAAATGATCTAATTATGCAATTTCTAAGCTAATACTAAGCTAATCTAAGCTAATTTAAGCTAAAATGATGCTAAAAGATGAAAGCCCTAATTTATTTACAAACTAGGATGGATGCATGGAAGCCATTAATGAAAGCTTGAAGCTAATATGCAATGAAAAATGAACTAAAACAAGCTAAAAAAGTGAGCAAAAGATGAGTGAGTATGTGAGCAAATTTAATAGCATAAGTTTGCAATAAAAGATGGATCCATTTGTCTCCAAATAGTGATCTATTTATAGGAGAGCAAATGAGGAATGGATGGTTGAGATCAAAAAGCTTAATCAACAGTTCAAGATGAAGAGGATGAAAGGCATGGATCATGGATTCTCATCAATGAATGAGAATGCAAGATGAAAGTTAATCAAAGGCTCACACTTCCCTCAAACAAACACACTTTTGACCTACTCACACAAGTCAAAGGTAACTTGCTCAAAAGGTTAAAGGTTAAATTGCATTTGAAGCTAAGTGAGTTGATTAGAGGAGAGAGAATATTCCATTAGGGTGAGGAAAAAGGTTAATTTTACAAATTAAAACAAAAATTTAATTGCGCAAAAAGGATAAAGAATATTCCATGGGAATATTCCCTTTGATTAGAGGAATAATTAGTTTAATTGCTAATTAAACAAGGTTTAATTTATGCAATCAGGGAATTAGAAGAATTAAGAGTAATAAATAGGGGAGGGGTGATGAAATGATATTTAATTAAATAAGATAGGGTTATTTAATTAAATAAGATGACCTAGGAGATTAAATTAAATATTTTGATTTATTTAATTTAATTAGATGAAGTGTTAGTGTGAAAAGAGATGAATTAACCCAGTTTAATTAATTAGGCCAAATGGATGAAAATGATGCAATTAATTAATTAGCTAGGCTAATTGAATTAATTAAGTGAAAAGAGGATGAATAAAGAGGAAACAATGTTAATAAATCCGATTCGAGTGTATGACATTGATTAGGACATTTTTCAGTGTCTACAATGTGTATGTATGTATGTATGTATGTATGTATATATTATACATATATTATATATATGTATGTATTATATTATACATATACATATATATATATATATATATATTATATGTATATATATATATACACACACTAAAATTTAACAACAATCATGTGCATGATTCTCAGTTCCTTTGAAGATCACATTGTCTCATGTGTATTATGAGTAATAGGTCTTCCTTTTGTACCCATTTAAAGAGAAAACACAGGTCAGGTGGGCTAGCTCTTGGCCAACATTTTCATCATCATAGATCATGAATGCTCTTGAAGCCAAAGTTTTGAGAACTCCAAATTTTTGGCTCGAGTGATGGTGAGAGGACAAGTGAAGGTACAAGTCTATTACAATTTGACTTTTATGACCTTAGAATAGTCCTATTATAGTTATATAATAGTCCTAATTTAATTTTCTTTTCAATAAGACTTATCTTAGTCCTATATTAGTCCTCATCCATTTATAGTCTTAAAATATTGTTATCTTACCTTTCAGGTTCATAATAGACATTTTGTCTATTTTTCATTTAATTTTATCTTCTATGTCATTAGAATTATTTAGTATTGCAATAGTCCTTTCATGGTCTTAGTTTAATCTTTTAGTCTTTTTATTTTATATTTTTTGTCTTATTTTTTAGTCTTTCTTAATTCATCTTATTGTTGCAACTTAATTTCCTCTAATTGTTTCACTATCCTTTAATTTCCTCTTGTGTTGCTATACTTTTTTAATATTAATATTATTTAATTTGTAAATTGTTCCATCCTAATATTTGATCTCTCCTAATACCCTGGTCTATATTGCTTCCTACCAATGTATTCCATTTTCCTCTCCTTTCCTTTAACCCTTTGTATCCTAATTTTTTGCTTTTCGGTCTTCTATCCCTCACCTACTCCTCAACCTTTTATATTTCCAAGTCTACTAGTTTATCTTTCACTATTCTCTCTATCTTCATTACATCCTGATGATGGATCATGGAGTATGATCCAAAACGTTGATGTAAAAATCTAAACATAGTTTTAATCCAAAAAAATTTACTCACTATTGTCATGAACTGTGGAAACGCCATGCATTTAATAGTCTCATTTAAATTGTTTAGAATGTAAGGGGTGAATGATATGGATATTTTTGAGAATCTATCACTTAGAAAATGTGACCTGTACTAGAAACTTGAGACTCTAACTAAGATGAAAATCAAAGAAGGGTAAAACATTGACAATTGATAGTATGTAGTAGATAGAATGAATTGCATGTTTTTTCATTTTTAATGCATGATGTATATATGTATTTTTTGGTTTTCATATATCATATTTATTAAGGTGAAAAGTATTGATGATTTCACCAAATTCCTTCCAAGGCACATGGAAGGTAGGCTCTATTCTTGGCATTTTCCTTCACTAGATATGGTCCTTCCTAATTCTCGTGATATTTTCTCTTATTTTGATCTTTTTATTCTTTAAACTCTCTTTCCAAGGAATTTAGGTCCTCTCTTTTTATCCCTCGAAGGCTTAGATTTCATAGTATGCATCAACATAAAAAATGCTTGACACTGAAACTTTGTTCAATAAGCATGTTCCTCATCAATCAATACGATATTCAATGGATCAAAATCCTATTTGAGGTGCATATGAATGTCAACGCAATCCTTAATCGATTATAAAAATTAATGTAACTCATAAGGAGTTCATGGTTCTTCTTGTTCCTATGAGAGGACAAAGCAAGCACAATTTGTCATTCGACTCATTGTGCAAGTCCATACAATAGTCATCATATTTTTGGGAATCTCTAAGACTATTAGATTGGTTATTCTAATAGTGATGTGTATCATGTATTCCATCAAAATTCCCCTATTCCTTTTTCATCTTCATTGAGGAATTTTTTATCATCTTCACTTGAACTAAATGTATTTCCTAGATATCATTGGATTCAACAAGGGTGGCAAGTGAGGGTTGGTCTATAAGAAAATTCTTTATTAGGGTACCTTAGGGTTTGTTCATTGATTCATTGTCAAGTGAGTAAGCATATTCATGACCATCTATTCCCTTAGGACTTAATTTGATTAGTTGGGGGAGTTAGAGGAGTATAAGGCTCATTCGTAGGTGTTAAAGGCATGTAGGATTCTCTCAAAGTTGTGAGGGGATTTTAGGACTCACTTGGGGCATCATGATAGTGTAAGAATCACTTTTGGATGTACTCCTCAAAGGTTCAATGAGTTAATAGATATCCATGGCTATGGGATTTGCAAGATTTTTTTGGGAAAAAACCTTTGTCTTGTCATTATCCTAGATGGGACCTCGCCTATTTCTAGGTTTGGAAGGGTTTTGGTTCTTGCATGAATTATGATTCTTGATTCATTTTCTAAATCCTCTTCTTTTGCATCAACAAAGATGTTAGGGTTAAACCCTTGTATTGTATCAAAGGTGTTGATTACGTTGATGGGGAAATATTGTGTAGGAATCACCCACCTAATAGAAGGTGGTAGGACAATCTCACTTGTTTGTGGGCATATCAAAGCAAGCTCACCTTCCTTTGCATCCATAAAAATATCTATATCAAAATATATGCTTATTATGCAAATGTGATTCACCTTCTTGAAAGGGAAGGAAAAAATTTCATCTTTTTCTAGCAATTCTAGTATCTTTGTAATAGTCTTTGTTGAGATGATCAAGCCCTACCTAGAGGTTTCATCCTTTTTAAAGGTCTTATTTCCTTATTTGATCGTGGGTTTCATTTTCTTAGTGGTTGGATTCACAATGATGATTGAGATTTGGTAGGCAATTTGGTCCTTCTTCCTTAGTTGCATGGTTTGTAGAGATGGTTTAGATATGATAGTATTGTTAGCACCAAGATCATGGTTAATCTATTCCCAATTTTTTTTTTTGGCATCCACTTTGAGCATATTGAAGATTCCAGGTCTCCTTGGCAACATAGATCTTCCCTAAGCAAAGTAAATGAATCTTCTAAAATAGAGTTGAAGTGATCACCTTCATTTTATGGATCTAGGATCTTCCCAATATAAGTAGTTTATACCATATATTCTTGTCTATCATGTAAAATGTGGTTGGGACCATAGTGGGTCCAACCAAGACATAAAGCATAATCTTCCCAATGGTTGTTGGTTTTTAGTAACTTTGTAGAGTGTCTTTATATGTTGTGATGGTATGCCCACATCGTATTCTTTCTAAAAGAGAAAATGAGATAATTTTGACTATGGACCCATTGTCAATGAGGGTTTTCTTTATACTGGTATCATAGATCCATGTGTAAGTACAAGGTAGGATCTCCTCTTCTTGATAACTTAGTGTTGGCTAGCATTTGCTTCAGATGAAATAATAATCTTGGATCATGAAATTATGTGTTTAGAGGACTCAAGTTGAGGTCCACTTGATTGATCTTCTCCTTTAGAGGTGGAGTGACGTGATTTAGATAATTTAGTCTAATTACAGGTCCAATAAGGCTATATGATGTGATGGAGATTTCCTTAGAAGATCAATAAAGAAGATCTTTGCAAATGTTTTCATGAGGTCCTCTATAAGCTTGTATGGATGGATGAGACTTGGTGTAGGGTCTATTGCTAAGACCACATGTCTATAGAATTCCCTTTCTAGGATTATTTGGCTCTCTTGGACATCCTCATTTTGAACAAGTTCAATAAGTTCTATCATTTTGGTTTCTCCTTTAGTGCCCAACTATTTGAATGTGTTTGATTCCTTTGCTATGGGAGCAATGGTTAGTCTTGATGTGACTTGTTTGGAAGAATTAATTTGGTTGGAACCATTGCCAGGTTGATGTGTTCGAATAGGATTTTGTAGATCTTTAAGTTTGAGTTTTGAAGGGTAGTTGACCCTTGGGAATTATGGTTTGGGTTTCTTGGAGGGAGGATGACCTCGATACATGAAATCCCTGTGATTTTTTCTCAATACATTCTTGACACACTTGTGCTTGTCCTCAAAGATCATAAAGTCTTCACTACACCAAGCTTCAATCTTCCAATGTTTATAAGCTTGACTAAATATTCATCATGTCCGAGGCTCTTAAGATTTTACCCTGCTTTACAAATCTAAAACGGTCTATCTTTGTTAGCTTCACATATATATCTTCTGCATAAATCACTTTTCCAAAACATATTCGAAAAGGCCCTTCTATGTTGTTCTCCATTGCCTTCCATATAAATTTTTCCTCTTCTAGCTTTGGTTTTGAAATTTCCACCATTAATCTTCTCAAGTTTTCCTCAATTTGAGGAGTCTTTATTCAAAATCTTAAGTCATGAATCCTAATTTTACCCATGCTTAGTTCTCGCGCTACAAAACTTCACCTTCTTAGGGGAGAGGACTCAGTAGTTGTGCACCCTAACTTCGCGCTTCTAATTATCCTACGTGGAAATTTCAAATCACTCCCAATTTTTTACAGCAACTTACTTGGCAATCCCTTGCTTATAACTAAGGTTTCAGGGTCACATCATCTAATATGATGCCACATCAACATGCTTTTTGTCAAGGTGTCCAAAAAGGCCCAAAAAAAAACTGAGACCAATACTAGTGCATTCACAGCATGTTTTATTGAGCGCTGATGTGGAATCACATCATTGGTTGCTTTTTAAATCAAAGGAATACATTTTGTTTAATTATGGGTAGTCATCATCAACACTAACAACTTTAAAATCACAACTATTGATCCAATATTGATAAAAATATTGAACATTATATAAACAATTACTATCACAACTATTGAAACATGCTCAGGTACTCGATCCTCTCCCCTACTAGCTGACAAATTTATCCTCTTTTCAAGCTTTTTCCCTCATTACAACTTCCCTTGTTATTTCTCCATTAAAGCATAACTGATATTCTTCCTTCCTGGTTTAACATGTTGATCAACAGATAAAAATCTTCGAGAGCCTGCTGTGAAGTGACAAATTTCAGATGCCTGTGAAGGGGGATTGATTCCCTAAATGACAGAATACTGAAATTTCGATTCTTTCTTCTTTTATATTTATTTCCCCGACAATACTAAACGGAAAACTGAAAATCATTCACTGGAATATTGATATGTGGCGCCACGACCAAAACGATTTTTTGGTTTTTTTTTAATGGCTGATAAAAATGCTATTATCAGTTGGAAATCCTGTATGCAGACTGTAATCAAAGAAATGACCATTTTTATTAAAGTTTTGCTTTAATTATTCCACGACGTTGCTTCATTTTCAAGCGATTCATTGGGCTTGGCATATTAGCTTGCAAATATTTGACCATATTTTCCGTTTCTTCTGTCCTCCTGGCAATGCTTGGATTTTTTTAATTTTTTTTAGCAATTCTACAGTGTTTATATTTTATTTTTGTATGTTCTAATAGTTGTTATAGTATTTGTTAATTTAATGTCCAATATTTTTAACAATATTAAATCAATAGTTGTGACTTTAAAGTTGTTAGTGTTGATGATAACTACCAATAATTGAATAATATCTATTTTTTAGATCTAAAAAGCAACAAATCATGTGATGCCACATCAACCTACCAATAAAACATGATTTAGTGCACAAGTATTGGTCTCACTTTTTTAATGGACCTTTTTGGACACCTCAACAAAAAGTATGCTGATGTGGTATTATATTTGATGATGTGGTCTTGAAACCTTCGTTATAAGCAGGGGCGTTGCCAAGCAAGCTGCTGTAAAAAAATGAGATTTTTTTGAAATGTCTATGTAGGATTTTGAGAAGCGCGAAGTTAGGGTGCTCAATTAACAGATCCTCTCCCCTAACATTTTCTCATATCTGAAATTAACATGGGCAATTATTGCGACAAAGAAGTACAAATCTAAGTTGCTTCTTTTTTTAGTTGTGATCCTAGAGCATTGAACAATTTTGGGCCTAAGGTTTGTCTTGGTAGTCTCACCATCAATGCCTATTTTACTCTTGAGGGAATAAATTTGGAGAGTTTCGATCTTAATATAATTCAATTGTCAATAGTTCATTGGCATTTGATTCTCTTAAGTTTTGAGTAATTGTAGCTGCCACGATAGCTATTTCTATAATAGTTAGAGAACTATTGCCATTCTTAGGTGGTGGGGCATCTATGTCTATATCAATCATGGTGTTTATCTATGTCTATATCAATCATGGTGTTTTGATTGTGCTTTAAAATTGTAGGAATTTTCTTTAAAGGTTTATTGATGTTAGATCATATTATTTGTTTCCGTTATTAATTGTGGTTTGGTTCATTTTGAGAGCCTTATCATATGATATGTAAGAGAGTTTTTAGATATCCTCTCATGTGTCTTATTTAAGAAATGTAGGAAAAGATTGCAAAGTTTTTGTGTGGTCCATGTTGGGTGCTCTTGTAGAAAAAAGTGTGCAAATGATTCATTAGGTTCTCATTTAATGCTTAGGGAAACTATTAATGTGTTCCAAAATCTAGCTCCCTACTAATCTATCTAATCTCCATATGTATTTTTGGCACCTTTCCAATCACTCATAAAATATAGCACTAGACATATTATCAAGGATTTGTACCTAAATTTGTGATGTTTCTTTTTTTGGTTTAGGTTGTCCAAAGGTTGCTCTCCTAGGGTTTCCCATAGGTCATACTCCTAATCATTTGTGATGATGTTGTACTTGGCATAGATACATGTGATAGTAGCAGCATCATCTCCATTTGTGGTAGATTTTATATGTGATGCTCTTCATTACATACTTCACTCTTGAGTTGCAAATCTTATTAATTGCCAAGCTTCTATCAACATATGTTGTGCCCATTAATTACATTACATACTTGTTCTCCATATTTTTAGCTATTTCTCCTGTCCCAAAATCTAATTACTACCTGGATCACATTCTTTGTGATGTGGTAAGGATGATCTTGATACATGAAATCCCTATAGTTTTCTCTCAATACAATCTTGATCCACTTGTGCTTATCCTTGAAGTTCATAAAGTCTTTCTTATATCAAGCTTTTGTCTTCCAATGTTTGCATGCTTTTCATCATATCTAGGCTCTTCGAATTTTACTCTACTTTGAAAATTTAAAGTGATCCATCTTAATTAACTTCACTTATGTCTTTTGCATACATGATCACTTCTCAAAAAATGTTTGAAAAGATCCTTATAGATTGTTCTCCATTGCCTTCCCTAAAAATGTCTTCTACACTAGTGAGGTGATATTCTTTTCCTCTGCTAGCTTTAGTTTTGAAATTTCCACCATTAATCTTATGAAGTTTTCCTCGATTGACAAGTCTCTATTCAAACTGTTAACTCATGTCCCTCAAACTAGCCGCTTAGTCCGCACTCTCCTCAACTTCACCTTTCTCACTTTTTAACTTATTTGGTGAATTTATCCTCCCACTCGGTCTCCTTTTGTAGCTGTTTCCTTCCTTGTGCTGACATAACCACTTAGCTATTATAACTCTCATATATCCTTTGGTTATTTTTTTATTAAAACATGACGGATATTCTTCCTTCCTATGGGGTTTAACATGTTGATTCCTTAATCAAAAACATGTTCATTAACAGATAAAGTCTTCAAGATTCTACTGTGAAATGACAAAGTTCGGATGCCCGCGATGGGGAATTGATTCCCTAAATGTCAGAATACTGAAATTTCGATTCTTTCTTCTTTTATATTTATTTTGTATGCTGAAAATCATCCACTTGAATATTGATATGCGGGACGAGGAGCAAAAAAATCTTTGGGCTTATTTTTTCAAGTGATTCGTTGGGCTTGCCACAGCTTGCAAATATTTGATCATATTTTCCGTTTCTTCTGTCCTCCTGGTAACGCTAATCTTATTGATCAATTTGTTTGCAATTATTCGGCGCTCATATTCTGCCAATTTTCTTTTTTGATAGACATATACTGCACACGGTAGCATTTTCTCGTATCTGAAATTAACATGGGCAACTCTTGCAGCCAAAAGGTACAAATCTAAGCTTTTTCCTTTCTTGCATTTAAAGTTGTGATCTTAGAGCATTGAACACTTTTGGGCATAAAGTTTGTCTCTGTAGTCTCACCACCAATGCCTATTTTATTGTGAAGGAATATATTTGGAGAGTCATTTTGGCCCTAATGTAGTTCAGTTGGCTGTCAAGTAGTTTTGTCATAACAGCTGATAATCTTGTCAGAAATTCATGATAGTTCCAATTTTCTGATTATGACATGCAGATACATGCATTAGCTTTATTTCTGTAAATCTTTGAAATAAAAGCTTATTAGAGGCAATACTTCACCATCTATTCAAAAGTTACCTTTTAATTATTTGAGCTTTTTTACTTGCTCTGATTTGCGTCCTCATATAATTGACTTACCTATAGTTTTAAAACTCGACGAGTTACTCGCAACTCATGATTCAGATGCCTTGGCGAGGGATTCACCCAATAATCACTGCTGAGTTATTGTTAATACTCGCTGAGTTTTGCTGAGTACTCTCCAAAATCTGTCCAGCTAGCAGAAATGCATTTTTCTTTCACATGTTTTTCTACTGCGGTGGATTTGGACAATTTTCCTAGCTATGCAAGAATTATATTAATTTCTGACCTTTATAACACTATTTTGTTGTTATTTCAGTTTATTTTATTTATTATGTATTTTTTTAAATATGCTGAGATTTTGCTGAATCTCTAGTGCGTGTCAAAATTTGGGCCTGCTGAGTTTTTTGTTGAGTTTGAGTTTTTAAATTGTGGTATTTGCATTTTTTTTTAGCTTGCTTGTTTTGTCTGGTTCATTTGCAGGATCAAGAAGATTATTACAAATACCTTAGATTTATGTTAAAACTCGTCTGTTAGGCATGTGAACTGTGAATCCTATTAAATTGTAGGATCTTAATAACATCCACATAACTGTTTCTAAGAACACAAATTCTATGTTAGACAATTATTCAATTTTCTCACAATTGAATCCAATGTTGTTTAGCGTGAGTTCACCGAAGACACTGATATTGAAGAGAAGACAAGTTCTCATGGAAACGTACATATTATCGCTTCCAAACAGGAGTGGGATGCAAAACTTTCTGAGGCAACAACCAATGGAAAGATTGTAAGTTTCTTCAGTTTCCTTTGAATATGTGGGAACGAGATCTATGATTTCCTATTGTTGTGATGGTTTATTTCTTCAGGTTCATAAATTTTGGGCTACTACGAATTAAATAATGGTCTGTAGAAATGCAATCTAGTGTCCTTTAACAAATGAAGACTATTATAAGAAGATAACGTTGGTCTTCAACATCAGTGGTTATATCGTATAACACATTTTCTATTCAATATAAGGTTTCTGTTTTTCTGCTAAAATCATTTCCAAAACAGGGATTATTTAACACTTTTAATTAATCTGGGTCCTACTTTAATATTGAAGCTAAAAATAACTTATGAGCAAATGGTACCAGTTTCTTCCCAAATAGCTTAATTGTAATTTTCTGGAGGAATCTATCAAAGTACCTATTTGTTTTAATTTCACCTTTTCTAGATATCAAAGTCAATCGGTATCATTTTGTCAGAGATACCTCTCTTTTTTTTCATTTTTTCAAATAGTCATATTGATTAGTTCAATTGTTCTTACACAAGTAACCTTTTTTTTCAGGTTGTAGTGGATTTCACTGCAGTATGGTGTGGTCCCTGCCAAATGATGGCTCCTTTTTATGCTCAGATTTCTGAGAAATATACACAACTGCTGTTCCTCAAAGTGGACGTTGATAAAATGGCTGTAAGATGATTCATTTCCAGGGAATCTGTAGTTTTATAAAGTTTGCTGGCTGTTTTTTGATTTTTCTGGTCCAACTTTTGAAAGAACATTTGTCTCTTTTTTCTTTTCAATTTGGAGATAAGAAAATTCTGAAGACCATTTTGTATTTCACCCAATTTTGCATGTTTCTATTTCTATAGTCAGGGCAATCCGACAAAGAAACACAACATTAACTTATGCCGAATAACCTTACGTTTTGTTCTTTGGGTAACTGTAACTACAAGCACAGAAAACTTAAGAGTGGTCTAATTCTTCTAAAAGATATCTTTTATACATTTGTCTTGTCACGTTTGACCTCTCACTCCTTTGTGGGAAAGAAATTGATAACCCTAGAGCATACAGAACTTCAGATTAATATGCTATTATCACATTATTGTTGCAGATATAAAAAAGCTATATGCATTGAGTTAACTTTTACATTGATATGCATTGGCTTATAAATCCTTTGGTTTTCCATACAAAAACTTCTCCACCCAACTAACCACCACAAAACTAACAATTATTTATTATATTTAATTGCCTAATGTATATTTACCATATTAAAATGCAATATTCTAACATCCCCCCTATTACATCCGAACCACATATTTGTCAGAAGCTTCTCTTTGAAAATAGTTCTTGAATCAGGTAGAACTCCATGAAGTTACCTCGTAATGGTTGTAAAAGTGTAGCTCCTAAGCCGAATTCTTGAGTTCTTGGACTCCACCTCCTCAAACTCTTGAATTATGAATCTCCCATTATTGGACAACCATCCATGTTGATGTACATCCACTGTGCTCCATCAAATTGTCTCATGACCCTCCAAGGATATGATTTCAGAGATCCAAAAACTTCTGAACTATTGGGATAGCCATCCATACTAAACTTCATCTATGATAGATCCCTGCTTGTCCTCAAAATGTGGATTTCCATACTCAATTCTTGGACAACCATCCATGTTGATGTAGCTCCTAAGCTGAATTCTTGACTTCTTGGACTCCACCTCCTCAAACTCCTAAATTATGAATCTCCCAAATTATTGGACAACCATCCATGTTGATGTACATCCACAATGCTCCATCAAGTTGTCTCATGACCCTCTAAGGATATAATTCTAGAGATCCAAAAACTCTTGAACTATCGGGATAGCCATCCATAGTAAGCTTCATCTATGCTAGATCCTTGCTTGTCTTCAAAATGTGTTCCTCAAGCAATCTAAATAGTATAGATCATACCAATCTTAAGATTATTACACCAGTCTCACACAATTGTTGTAGATATAAAAAACCTATATGATATATTATTTCTACCTGGTTAGCTTTTATATTGATATGCATTGGCTTATATAGCTTGTGGTTCCCCATACAAAAATTTCTCCACCCAATTAATCATTGATAAACAGTGCAGATAAATAAATACAAAACCAGATTTATGATTGCAAATGAAACACCACGCATATACACAGAAAACACAGAGATTACGTGGTTCACCGTAATGGCTAAATCCACAGGAAAAGCAGGGGAAACCTTTGTTTATTAATTATGTTCATCCAGTTACATCTACAGCAGCAAGCAAGCAATTATTTTATACATTATCCAGACACGTTTTTGTATTTGAAAAGTCTCCACAAAAAGGAAAGCCAAGAGACCACTGATGGAGGGAAAACTGAGGAGTTGAAAAGCCTATAACCGTTGGACTTCATTATCCAACAATCTCCCACTTGAAGTCCAACCACTGCTGCAATGAAAGTCGCTCAAAGATGTTCCCCCACTTTTCTAGACTTATTGTCACATCTTGACAATGCCGAGAGAAGCCCTGCAAAAGTTGAGCTTCTCCCTTGAAACTATGTTCGTCAATGCATCAGCTGGATTCACCTTTGTATGTATCTTTTCAACTTTCAGTTTGCCCTCTTCAAGAACACTTTGGATGAAATGATACCTCAGCTTAATATGCTTTGTTCAACTATGAAATGCTGCATTCTTGGCCAAATGAATAGCACTATTGCTATCACAAAAGAGAGTAAAAACATGCTGTTTGCATCTCAATTCACCCAATAAACGCTGCAACCATATCATTTCCTTAGCACCTTCAGTGAGAGCAATGTGTTTGGCTTCAATAGTTGAGAGTGCAACAACTTGTTGCAATCTAGAAACCCAATTGATCGCTGCCCCAACAAATGTAAAAACATAACTAGTAGTTGATCTTCGTTTTTCCAAATCATTGGCCATATCGGAATTGACAAAACCTTGCAGCTGTGCATCTTTTCCTCCAAAGCACAAAACATAATCTGAAGTACCCTTCAAATACCGTAAAATCCACTTAACAGCTTGCCAATGAGTTTTACCTGGATTGCTCATATATCTACTCACTACTCCCATTGCATAAGCAATGTCGGGTTTAGTGCATACCATCGCAAACATGAGGCTCCCAACAACGGATGAGTACATAATTCCTTTCATGTATTCTTGGTCTTCTTGTGTCTTCGGACACATCTCGGAGGATAAACAAAAATGATCAGCAAGTGGTGTGCTTATAGCCTTAACACTCTTCATGTTAAATCTGTCCAAGACCTTATCAATGTATTTTTCTTGTGACAATCTGATCTCTCTTTTCTGTCTATCCTGATTATTGTCATACCAAGAATCCTCTTTGCTGCTCCCAAATCCTTCATTGCAAACTTGTGAGGTAATTGTTGTTTTAGATTACTAACAACACTCATACTAGTGCCAGTTACTAGCATATTGTCAACATATAACAGCAATAAAACAAACTCACCATTGTCCAATACTTTGTCATGTCCCCGCCAAAATAGTAATCAACTCCCAATAATAAATAAAGAGATCCCAGCAACTCCTTGATTGCCATCTTCCTTAGGCCGTCCCTTATTGCCACTGTGAGGAAATCAAAAGAAATCAGATTTATTCAGGCCAACTCCTTTCAACCTTGGCCGACTACATCATAAAATAATTTAAAAATGTTTATATAATTGGTGCCCAAGTTTGTAATGATATAAGGTAGAGATCAGGTCTTTAGAGCAGCGATTAATATTATCAATGAATGAGAGAGCAGCGATTATCTTATGCAGCAATTTATTGAAGGTAGCAATTAAGACTTTAGGCAGCGATTCATATAAATAAAGGCAGATATAATTTATTAAAAGCAATTATTAAAGAAGGCAGTGATTGATGCTAAGACAGATTTGTTAACTAAAGGCACATCCATTCAAATAGTGTCTCCTTTCTAAGAGATGCATCATTTCACTTAGACATGGAGACATATAAGGAAAATCAAATCATTTGCAAAGGACATCAATGAATGAATGAAATGAGTTTGAATAAAGCAGCAAATTGGGAAGAAGAAATAAATTATAAGAGATCTATTGGATTAAGTATTATTGCAAGAATATATTTGGACAGTAGGTTTATATATATATATATATATACGATCATGCAATAATGATACTTGCAGCAATTATCAATCCTTATTAGTAATTATTCATTTGATTTAATCTATTTGTTTCTCTTTAAGCAGTCATGTGTAAGGTTGGCAAGGAAACATGTTAGGGAAGGGTGGTATAAGTTCTCTCAGTGTAAGTATGCCAACCCTAAGTTGGATGGGATTGTCTTGGTTGGATGTTCTCTCCACTTGGGGCCAAGGGGGGTATGAGCATGCCCTTGGGCTTACTTGAGGAATAATGTATAGGTTCTCACAACGTGAGTATGCCAACCCTAAGTTGGATGGGATTGTCTCGGTTGGATGTTCCATCCACTTGGGGCCAAGGGGGCTATGAGCATGCCCCTGGGCTTACTTGTGATGAATAGTTTGCGTTTCTGTCCGATCCCTACCATGATTGGTTATTGGAAAGAGTCTATAGATTGGATTCAAGCTTAAATTGTTATCCATTATTTCATAAATAGTAATAGTTCATTTATTCTTAAATTCAATATCTATTATATAATTTACTATGGAACATTATTTGTAAAACAATTTTATGTTGTGTAATTGTCCCTTAAGACAAATTCAGGCATACTCCAAGCAGGGGACATTACAATTGGTATCAAAGCCTTAATCCTACCAAAGTGTGGGACAAACCGACTTTAATCACCATTCAACTAGGATTAACTATTGAGCCCTCTTCTTAAGTAGGCCAACAATGCATTTCTATATACGTGTCTTTCACATGTATGCTTCATGTCTTACATGTATTTATATGTATGCTTCGTGTCTTACGTGTATTTATATGTATGCTTTGTGTCTTACGTGCATTTATTTGTGTGCTTCGAGTCTTACGTGTATTTATATGAATTCTTCATGTATTAAGTGTATTCATGTGTTTGCTTCATGCTTGATGTGTCTTCAACAGCACCAGCAAATTAACTTATTTAAAATTAAAATTATTATTAGTCTCCAAATGCAGCAATAAAGAGTTGTAACTATTGAGGTGAAAGGTTGTGACTCTTCAAATGTGAAATGTCTTGACCCTTCAAATATGAAAGACTACGACTCCCTCAACAATGAGATATAAAAGAGGAATCATTTCTTTGTGAAGAAATCATCAATAGGAAATAAAATTATTATAAAGGGTGGTGATTCCTTCAAGAAATATATATAAAGGATGATTTAATTCATTGACATTTAATAAGCAATCATCACTCACCTATCCATCAGAAATGAAGCAATCATTACTCATCTATCCTTCAAGAAATCAAGCAATCAAACTATCAAAAGCTTTCCCAAGGAACAAGCAATCATAATGACTCAACATAGTTAATGATAAAATCTAATGATATAACTTGACTTCTAATTCTCAAATGGAAATCCACACATTACCATCACTAGTTGTCACAAAAATTTAGGCATAACCAAGATACAAAGATGGATTAAGATTATCTTATTTTCAAACTTCTAGATATAACTGCACCAAGATATCTTGACCTAGGATGGTCGACCTTTTAAAATCCAAACAATAACATTAAAGCCCAAAAAATTCCAAATAATCTACAATGACCTACCCATAACACCCCATTTGGAACATCATAGAGTGAATTATTATGAGCATGCCTAGTCGGAATTAGGAAATAATAATAAAAATCTAAATTCAACTAAGCTCTTCCAAAACAACATTTTGAGAGAATGCAATGAAGGCACTCAATTCTTTAGGAACCTACAAATAACCGATTTTTGACTCTTAGAGAGAGCTTAGGAGAAATTTTGGAAAGAACCATGGACACTATGAATTGAAGTTTGTGTTTTGAGATTTATTGAAGGATATATTCATCAAGCTTCATTGAGGTAGGAACACCTCTTTTCTAATAAAGAGTAATTTATTCTATTCATTTTGGACAAGATCATAACACACATCCATATCACATATGATTGAAACAATGGCGATACATGGATCTACTTGTAATTTATAAAATTGATCTTGTAGATTGTGGACCAAGTTCACTTCTATATTTGATATCTAGAGTAGATCATTTCATCCTAGGGTCTTATTCTCCTAAGTCATCCTTCTTGATTAGAGTAGCTCTACATTTATGATTAAAAATCAAGGACATCAATATTAGGCATACATGTGTCTTCAATAAATTTGATACAAATCAAGTTACACCCAAATTTGATACATAAGTCTATTTTAAGTTACATTGTGGGACCATAACCCACGAATCCCAGGATCATTTTCACCTCTTAAACTCTGGAAAAAAATTGATATTGCTTACATGAATCAGGTGAAATAAAACAATACCTTCCCAAGATACAAAAATAATCTTTGTATTAAACATGAGGATATGTCAACTTTTACAAGAGGATTTACAATCTCCAGTTGGTTTGGAAGATTGGACAAGAATTGGATATTAGTCCTCCTATTGTTTGTTGTGAATGCTAGATGTTTATACATCTTCCATTTTATTGGATCAATCTGATAATGTTGTACTTAAGTATTATCTAGAAAATATGTACTTAAAAGGTTATAACATATGAGTCAACGACAAGAGAATATATGTTCGAAGATGTTTTAGGCTATTTTGCATTACATCCTCAAACAAACTCACTTCAAAACTTGGTTTGAATGTTTATGTGAAATGAAGTATACTTTATCTAAGGGAAATTGTCATTTGAGTGTATAGAGGGGATACGACCTGCAGTAAAAGACTCCTAGATCCTTTACTCAAATGAAAATTGAGCTTGCACCAAGGAGTAAGATTTTGATATTCACAACATTCCCATTATCCATCATGATTTTGGATTTCAACAAGGGGTAATGAAGAATTTATATCATTGCCTAGAATCTTGTGGTAATGAAATGAGAGAAAACTTGTCTTAAATAACAACTCTTTCCAATTTCCAACTCTTGATTATGTTGTTGAGAGTTATTGACAAAAACATATCCTAGTTCAAAATTGCAACTTGAGGTAATATCAGAGTTATACAGCAGAAGCTAATTACATCCCAAGGAAGAGTTAAGGATTACTAATCTCCAAGCGTTGGTTTGGGACCCTTACAAAAGATTCGGTTTACAAGATTAAAAACCATCATTGCTTGAGGACAAGCAATATTGGGAAGGGCGGATTGTCATGTCTTCGCCAAAATAGTAATCAACTCCCAATAATAAATAAAAAGATCACAACAACTCCTTGATTGCCATCTTCCTTAGGCCGACCCTTATTGCCACTGTGAGGAAATCAAAAGAAATCAAATTTATTCAGGCCGACTCCTTTCAATGTTGTTTGACTACATCAAAAAATAATTTAAAAATGTTTATATAATTAGTGCCCAAGTTTGTAATGACATAAGGTAGTGATTAGGTCTTTAGAGCAGCAATTAATATTATCAATGAATGAGAGAGCAGCGATTATCTTATGCAGCGATTTATTGAAGGTAGCAATTAAGACTTTAGGCAGCGATTCATATAAATAAAGGCAAATATAATTTATTAAAAGCAATTATTAAAGAAGGCAGCAATTGATGCTAAGACAGATTTGTTAACTAGAGGCACATCCATTCAAAGAGTGTCTCCTTTATAAGAGATGCATCATTTCACTTAGACATGGAGATATATAAGGAAAATCATTATTTGCAAAGGACATCAATGAATGAATGAAATGAGTTTGAATAAAACAACAAATTGGGAAGAAGAAATAAATTATAAGAGATCTATTGGATTAAGTATTATTGCAAGAATATATTTGGACAGTAAGTGATTATTGGAAGATTGAAAGTAATACATACATACATACATATATTATATATATTATATACGATCATGCAATAATGATGCTTGCAGCAATTACCAATCCTTATTAGTAATTATTCATTTGATTTAATCTATTTGTTTCTCTTTAAGCAGTCATGTGTAAGGTTGGAAAGGAAACATGTTAGGGTAGGGTGGTATAAGTTCTCACAGTGTAAGTACACCAACCCTAAGTTGGATGGGATTGTCTTGGTTGGATGTTCCGTCCACTTGGGGCCAAGGGGGGTATGAGCACGCCCTTGGGCTTACTTGAGGAATAATTTATAGGTTCTCACAACGTAAGTACACCAACCCTAAGTTGGATGGTATTGTCTTGGTTCGATGTTTCTTCCACTTGGGGCCAAGGGGGGTATGAGCATGCCCTTGGGACTACTTGTTAGGAATAGTTTTTCTAGCGCCCTATCATGCCTTTCTCCCTGATCCCTACCATGATTGGTTATTGGAAAGAGTCTATAGATTGGATTCAAGTTTAAGTTGTTATCCATTATTTCATAAATGTTAACAGTTTATTTATTCTTAAATTCAATATCTATTATATAATTTACTGTGTTACACGGGAATGTGTCCCCCACCCCAAAAGCCATTGGCCCCGTCCCCAACCATCCTCGGGACGGGGGGACGCAAAGGGGACGGTCCCCTGCTGTCCCCGAATCAAGCAAATTTGAAGGAAATGGCAGGAAACATTTCCATCCGATTGGGGACGGTTCGCCGTCCCCAGTACGGATTGGGGACGTTGGAAACGTCCCTCATCGTACTGGGGATGGCTAACCATCCCCTCCAGACTGGGAGCTTTCTAAAGGCTGAAAACATTAAAAAAACTTGATTTTTTAAAAAAATATTTCACCTTTAAGAGCTTTAAGGAAATTCAAACTTTGGATTCACATATGCATCCAAGACACAATTCTTGGTTTTTGAAAGATGCAATGATTAAAAAAATTGGCATGCTGCTAGGTTCTACTATGACATCTGCAGGTCTCACACACCTGTGCCACTCCAAATCTGTACCTTGTGTTAGGTTTTTCGCTGTCATCATCGTAGATTTATTCCTCATCTTCGAACAAGTGCATCCCACAAGACAAAACTTGGATGTTAATGGAATAAAGCCAACTTCTTCCATAGGGCATTCAACAATTCAGGCATTTGCAGAGAAACTACCCCTCCAACTACTCAATTTAAATCTATTGAAACTAAATATTAGATCTAGTTTCTCAAACATCTAACAGTGACCACCCAAGCCGCTCAAATTTCCAAAAGAGCATTCAAGCCCTTTTGAAGTAGGACAACCGACTAACCATATTCTCTCTATTTCAAACAAATGTTCAAAGATGCAATTTATGTTGGTCCATCATTTCAACCCTTGGAAAACATAAACTACACACTAGGCTCCTTGATAAAGAGTACTCTAAGTTGAATATGATGATGGAGGACATGAGGCAGACTTGATTGAGGACAAGCTGCTATATTATCATGGATGGGTGGATTGATATTAGACATTGGTAATTCATCAACATGATAGTCACATGTGTAGAGGGATCTTATATTTTTTAGAGCCATTTATTAACATATCTCTCTCTCTTTCCCTCTCTTTGGCTATAATATATTAATAAATTTTGAAAAAATCATATATATATGTATTTTGTATGTCGCCGTCCCCTACTGTCCCCTAAAAATGGCCCCTTAGGAAATGTCCCAGAAACACATCCCCAGCCGTCCCCTCGGTTTCGTCCCCGAAACGCCGTTGAACATAGATAATTTACTATGGAACATTATTTGTAAAATTCTTTTATGTCGTGTAATTGTTGCTTAAGACAAATTCAAACATTCTCCAAGTAGGGGACATTACATACTTTGTAATAGACACATGGATCAGATTCACACCTGGTGAAGTGTTGCTCAACCATGAAGGAATCAAACTTGAGATTCCACTGTTGTGGAGGTTGTTTGAGACCATACAAGAATCTCCTCAATCTGCAAAATAAATTCTCTTGCCCTTCTTTTTCAAAACCTTTAGGTTGCTCCATATACAACTTTTCTTGTTGTTGCCTATAAGACCTAACTGAACTATAGTTACAAAGACAGGTAATTAACTATCAATTCAGCTGAAGAGAAACTACTTGAACAATTATGCCTAACATTTCCGAATAGATAAATTCCAACCTTTTAAAGGAAAATTTAAGAATTCTTCTAACTAACTTATGTAAACGAAATTACAATTGAAAAATAACAGCTTCCATATCATTTTCAGCTGAAAATAACATAAAACTAACTAAATAATTGTACAATGAACTGGAAGGTAACATCATAAATAACTAAATTTACTTTTTCATGCTATATTAAAAATTCAGAATAAATAATTTAGGAAGAGAATAGCGTTCAAAAAAATACAGTTGGAAAGCCGATAAGCTGACATGACTTGTCTTCAAGGGGGAAAAGAAAACATCACCAAGGGCTTTACCGCCCAACCGAAGACCTACTGGTCTCCCGCGTTCCTCTACTGAGGAACCCATCCCTTCTCGAGGGGCAAATAACAGAGAAACAAAATGTTATCAAGCCATCCTGAGCCTGGTGTCATGCTCTTACTCCGCAGGTCGATCCTTCCTCTGCGAGTACCTCCCAACCAGAAGGACCAATATGACCTGGGGGTATTTGGAAACATGAAGCTGACAGATGCCAATCTGGCGTTATACCTTGGCCAAGGATTTAATAATATTTGGCACTCCTGTGCTGTCAGCATTCACCCTTGCTCGGCCATTTAAATTAATGTCTTCTTATTAAGAATTTATTCTTTTCTTAATCCCTCCACACTAGGGTTTACTTTTAGGTAAGAGCCAAAAAATTTAATATTGTTTGGTTTAATTCAGATCATTTCCAGTTCGGTTTAACCTGGGCGAATTTTGATGAAGATATTGTTACAAGCAATAGTTGGAGATAGTTCTTACTGTATAGGAAACAATTGCTTACAATCTCAGTTCAATCAAGGTTCCATTTTGATTTCCAGATAGTTCCCAGGTATTATTCAAGGTGGTGAAAGTCCCCAATAATTAACTAGGAGCCCATCCCATGCATGATCAGGTTTAATGCATTGAGGCCGATGAACATTACCTTTTTTTATAATTTATTGAAACTCGGTTATTCATTACACTGATGAAGACTCGTCAATATTTAGACTTGAACTCAGTCCCAACCCAGGTCGTCATGCCCTGCTTAACTCATTGGATTAA
>VDFB02066538.1:0-48445 GCA_007258455.2 Sequoia sempervirens
CCATTCCTTGACCTACTAGCCCTACATCATTTGGAATGGCGGCTAAGAATCACTTTTAGACTCTCAAAGAAGCAATTCTAAAACCAGTTAGAACTTAGGAAACTAAATTTCAAATTCTTGAGATTATTTGAATTCGAAACTCCTACAACTTTCAAAGAATGAAAGAAGTCTCTTTCCCTGACAAGAATCAAATCTTAGAATGCTTGAATCACTATGCAACCTAAAAACAAGAATAGAAAAGCTTTCCAAAATAACTGAGCAGAGGTTTTTTTATTGATTTTTATGGATTTTTGGGATACAAGATCTGCCTTTCTCAAGCTTACAATGCTTTTTAAAGGTGTCTAAATCAATTGAGATAACTACCTATTCATCTTCATCAACCCATCCTCGCCCTTCCACAAAAAAGACTCTTCACTTTCCTGCATTTGTGCAATTTTACATTTTTACAATAATTGATAACTTTTGTTATAAAAAGAAACTTTACAATAATATCACCTAGTGACCTATTTCATGGTGCAAATACATTGAAATTCATCATTTCATGACCTTCACTCATCATATTTACTTGAACATTACAAATTGAACAAATTAGCCCTTTGAAGGAATTTCATGACCTAGGTGCTCCTACACCAGTTTGTCATGTTACAACCTTATGTTGTCAATGGACTTTCTTTGTGTATGCTTCCAAAGCTTTCATTGAGTTATGCTTCCAAAGATTTCAATTACTTAATTTGAGAAATTAGCACTTTTTGCATAGGTAAAATTATTCGTCATGCCTAAGAAACAAGCTGTTAAAAGGAAAAAACTAACAGATGATCAGCTCCAAGCCTTGAGAGATAAAGAGAAAAAATAGATGAGGGAATATTGTGAAAAGAAAAAATTGGGAACAATTGATGAAAACAATCTAGTTGTAGGGGAACCTCAACCGTCAAAAAGAGAAAAGAAATTGGCAACACAAAGGGCACGGATGTGAAAGAGTCATGCTAGGGGAGATGTAGATACCATAGTTGGAGACACACCCTCTACCGCAAGTGAATACAAAGGGACACCATTAAGCACAAGCGATTATGGAGGGACACCATCTACCACAAGTGAGTATGGTTGGACACCATCCACCACATCTGAAGTTGAGAGTACATCATCACTCGGAGTTGACAAACAAGGTATGCCATCATCCCCATGTGAACCTCAAGGTATGTCTTTTATTCCACCCTCGATCAAAGGTATGCAATGTAGCCCACCTCAATTCAATATTGATGAAATTGCTAGTGTTGAGATGTATGTGCCTAAGAGAACACCACCTAGAATTTTGCGTAGAAAGCCAAGGTTTTTGATTAAAATTGATGATGATATTTTGCAGCACATGGAAGGTAAGATTCCAGAACGCACTTGTAGAAGATATGCTGATAAGATTTGGAAAATGTTCTTTGAAAGGCTAAATGAGACTGCAAGATGTCAACTATTTGTTCAAATGATGTGGGGTTTAAAGTATAGAAACATCATGAAGACTCTTGGGTTGAGAACATTGAATGCATCAAGTGAAAACACTATTGTGAAGAATCTAATGGATGCTTATGACAATGTGGGTAAGACCTCATGCTCAAAGGATAGTAATGTCACATGATGTGTCATTACATCAACTTTGGTAAGCTATCAAACAAAGAGATCTTGCCTCATTAAAAAGACAAGTGAAAAAATGGGAATTAGTAGAATTTTTTTATCAAAAGCCGTTCAAAGGTGGCAAAGAATTAAGGGAACTGATTCAAATGAATTATGGGCATTCTCGGGGAGACTGCCACACAAAGATAAAAAAGTTGTTGAAGCATTGAGAACACTAATTGAAGATTATTGGAAGAATAATATAAGGCCATCTCTGAATCAAAGGGATGTTGTAAGAAGGAGAATTGGTAGTCGAAACCGTGAGCCACATCCAAAGCATTTTTTGGATACGACTCAAACCCATTTTTTTCATAAATTTCAAAATGCTTATCCTCAAATTAGTATTTCTCAAATATTCTTTGAAATTCTTAAACCTTTTTATGTTGAAAGATAAATCACACACACACTACTTGTTGTTGTAGACTACATATTGAATTCACTAACCATTATGATGTTTATCATTCTATATGTTTAGATTTTCATACTAATGATGTTTTGTAGGATTATGGCATAGAATCCCCACCAAAATCTTCAAGAGAGTTCTTATCAAAAATGTTATGTCAAATAGAGGATGTCCAAATATTCTACAGGAGAACATGCTTGGATGGTTCATGCGAGCGTTGCGGTGGCTTGCAACGAATGTGAGTATGTCAACATATGGAAGCACAGATGAGGTGGGGCATAAACTAGTAGATTTTGGGAAGTATAAAATATTGGCATACACTACAAAAGATGGGTCTCAAGCAAAAAGGTGTGATTTGGTTGTTGAGAAGATTCCAGTGTATCATTTTATGTCCATGTTTCGTGAGAATCTAGTGTATGAGTATGCAAGGCATACCCATAGAGCCTGATGGCTGGACACGCAATTCAAGCTATGCAAGGAAACCTTTCCACTTGGCAGCATAGTATCAGTGGTTGACTTTGCAGAGAACTACACTCTACAACCACAATGTGAGGTGCAGTCACAGTATTACAACTCCACATAGGTTTCGATATTTATGCACATAGCATTCATTAATGCAACTGATAGTACAGAGGACCAAAGGTAGGTATTGAGGGAGTATCACTTTTATATTAGTGATGATCGCACACATTCTCCAGAGTTTGTGCAAGGTTGCTTCTAGATGTTCTACATTCATTTGGATCAGAGGGGCATATCATACGGTCGACATATAATATGGTGAGATAACTATCTAGCACAGTTCAAGAACGCACGCATGTTCTACTGGATGTGTAGGATGCATCTCACTACACGTTTTCAACATATGTGGAACTTTTGTGAGGCCGAACATGGAAAGGGGGAGCATGATGGTGCAGGAGCATGCGTGAAAAGAGCATTAGCAAGAGAAGAGTTAAAGTATAAATACAGTGCACAGTTGACAGATGCAAGATCAATCGTCGAGTGGTGTAATGCTTCAATGGGTCCAGGTAATGAAGGTACATCTTCAGTTCATAGATTTTTTTGGTTGATGGATGATACTAACATTGCACCATATGAGGATTGTTGTACACTAATAGGATCGAGTGAGTTGCACTCTTTCCTTAGCTCAAATGCTGCGTTCATGGAGTATCAATACATGTAAGATGGCATGCTTTTGTTCTTCATGTACAATGCAAGCTTGGAATGATTGTGAGTCAGGGGAGTGGGTTGACAAATGGTTGACAAGTTATCTTAGCCCACTTCACACATATCGCCCTCTAACGGCATTGGAACTAACACAGATGGAATCATCGGTCGACTTTGACCATGTATCAGATCTAGTTCAACCAGGTAATATATCTACTTGCTTAGTATTTGAAATTCCATATTGTTATCTCACTTTGTATTGTATTCATAATGTTGACTAATTTCAAGAGATATGCCACACATATAAATGCAGGGCATGTTTATGCAGTTATTGCAGATGAAGACAACAAAGAGGGTACAAACTATTACTTGTGTCACTGTGTTGAGGCAAAAAAGGAATTGGAAGCCCCAATTATAGATGGAGAAAACACTGAATACCCTACAGGCTCAGTTGTTGTTACTGGAACGTGGCTGAGAAGGTACCCACATAAGAGTGTTAAACATTGGTTGTTTGAGTAATTTGACACGCATCGTAAGATTCTTCATTACTCAAACCTTGTCGTGGCATCCAATGTTTGTTTGACCAGATATGGGGGTAGACCTTTGAACAAGACCTTGTGGAAGGTCCATGAGTCTGACCATGAGGCAATACTTGACACAACAAAGAGTAGAGAAGACTTAGATGGTTCATTGGATTAATTTGTAAGTATATGCACAATGGTTCTTATTAATTTATACTTGTATCCACGTCAATTTGGTTGATGCCAATGATATCATCTTATTTTACTTTGTGTATCTGTATGTAACCAGGCAAACATTGATTGGTTTCCCCTTGCATAAAATGCAGATTTATGAGCCATCCAAGAGAATCTCAAGCAGAAAAGAAATGCAACATCCTTATTTTGATGATCTTGACAAATCTCAATTATGATTTTAAGCCATTACAAAAGTGCGTACGAAGCTTGGTGAGGCAATTTCAAGTTACTCATTTGAATTTAACCTTATCATGACCACCTATAAGAGCATCTCAAATTTCAAGAAATTCTATTCATGAGAGGTGTTGTGTGCAATAGGTATCGTGGAACTCCCAGTGAAGATGTATGACCAAGATTGACTAAGTTGAGAGACTGCCATGCCTATTTGTAAGTTCCTTCCATCTATTTTGGATGAGCTATTTCTTTTTATTATTTTCCTTTGCGTATCTATAACTAAACTAGTAAAAATTGATTGGTCCCTCCTTGCAGAAAATGGAGATTTATGAGCCATTCAAGAGAATCTCAAGTAGAAAAGCAATGCAACATCCTTATTTTGATGATCTTGACAAATCTCAATTCTGATTTGAACAAAATCTAGCAATAAAAGTTCCCTGCTCATTAATTTCTATGTTTTCTTTTAGTTTTGTTAGCTTTGTATCGCCTGTATAGTAGATTTAGGCCTTGTCCTTTGTAGATTAAGATAATACAGAGAATTAGGTTTCTTTTGAGTCCATCTAGAATAAAATCCATTGAGTTTTTCTACTATTAGAGCACATTTTCTGAAATTCATTTTGGAACCTTCAATTTGAGGTTTTGAGAGTCAAGTAAAGAAATAAAGCATACTCCACTGAATTAGGCTTGTAGATCAGTGGAGTAGGTTTATAGTAGGGTGTTTATGGTGCAGGAGCACCAAGGAAAATCAGGACCACAAGGTGGTCAAGTGGTAAATTTTGATTTGTAGTCCATGAAGAATGTTGTAATAAGGTCACAAGGACTATTAGGAAGTGTTTTAAGTCAATCTGGGTTGGTAGGATATGAGGTTGCAATGTCATGTTAGCATGTTGTCAATTTGGTGTAATGAAGCCTTGAATGGCCTAAATGTGAAAATGTATGTAAATTCATAATGTAAGGGTCAAGATGATGTAATGAGGCCATCATAAGGTCACTAGTTTAGGTATGGAGTCATTTACATCAATATGTCAAAAGTTACACATAACAATGTAATGTTGTCAAACCAAAAGTTGTCATTTTGCAAATACTTAGAAGTTGAAGGGTCACACTTGTAAAAGAAGTTGAAAAGTGGTTGTAGTCAGTTGAGGAGGTTGATATGCCTTCAAAAAGGCCTTGTGAACGTTGTATGTTGTTGGCAATCATACTTTTGAAAGCAGGAGCACCAACTCCATCTTTTCAACACTTGAACCCTTGTGGTTTCTATTATTTGGTCATTTGATCATTTAGGGTGTTCTTAGATGGTTTTAGGTCATTCTATTTCATTTAATAAGGATTCAATACCATTTTTGTATGTATTAGGTCAATTGAGTCATGATGTAAAGAAGTTGATCAATAAGGGGATTCATGTGGTGAACCTTGTAATTTAAGTGTTTTAGGGTTATTTCTGTTAAATAAGGGCTTTACAGACCATTTATCATGTAATGTGAGTCTTACAAAAAGACAAAAAGTTCAAAAGGTGAACCTTGTAATGCAATTTTAGTGGAAGACAAAAAGACAGAAGTTCAAAAGGCAAGCATATGCGTTGGGGAAGATCGAGAGACATTGTAATTGCTATTTTAATTCCATTCAAGGCTAATTATTCATTATAGAAAGTTTGGTTAATGTTTGATTTAGAGTTTTCAATGCTTTATTTCTGACTTTTCATTGTATTTCCTAATTTTATTGTATTTTTAGAGTTTCCTTCACCTGTACGAACCCGTACATTCTTAGAAGTATTTCTCATTCATGTTTTCTTGTAGTATTGTGAATTAGCTTCCATTTGCTTCCATTTAGGGCTTCCAATATTCGTTTTGGAGGGAGAAATACTATTTTTTCTGTAGCAGCCCGTGTAACAAATTTATCACTGTTTTGTAATTAAAAAAATGTAATTTTTGTCTTCCCACCTACTGTAAATCCATGTGACTCGGTGGGAAGACTTGCATGCATGTATATTAGGTGTGGAATGAATTTTCTTGGCGAGGGGGAGTCTTTAAGTCTAAATTCTTACGATGCCTAGGCAGATAATATTAAGTTTCTATGTGAAAATGTTGGTTTCAAGTTGTGTTTTCATGGATTTTTGTTGGGATTGAGTTTAGGAAGGGTTGGAAGGTCTGAGCAGACCTAGGGCAACATGTTTTAAGTTTTGGTTTTTGTGTATTGTGGTTGTTCTATGTGAAAATGTTGGTTTCAAGTTGTCTTTTCATGGATTTGTGTTGGGATTGAGTTTAGGAAGGGTTGGAAGGTCTGAGCAGACCTAGGGCAACATGTTTTATGTTTTGGTTTTGTGTATTGTGGCTGTTTGAGTGAAGATCTTGAGAAACCCTAGATTTTAGGAGGGAAAATGAGGGTTTGTTGGAGCAGCAAGTTAGCAGACTTGTACAAAGTATTTGACCAGAAAATTTGTGGTTTTGAAGCATAATTTGTGACTATCTAGGAGATATTTTTATGACAAGAAGTTTAAAGGTGGGTTTGTTTGTAAAATTGGGCTAGTTCTTGTAGCCCTTGAGCATGATACCTTGATGTTTCTTTAAGCTTTGGAAAACAAATCTTAGGTGGAAGCTTGGATGTTATTTGGATGATCAATGGATTTTTTTACAATTCT
The DNA here is from genome assembly GCA_007258455.2 of Sequoia sempervirens. Classification (NCBI taxonomy): domain Eukaryota; kingdom Viridiplantae; phylum Streptophyta; class Pinopsida; order Cupressales; family Cupressaceae; genus Sequoia; species Sequoia sempervirens. The sequence continues at coordinate 6,794 of VDFB02066538.1, forward strand.
CTTTAAGGAATTGGTCTTTTAGTTGTTTAGTGGTGAATTGGAAGACTATAGTGCTGACTTTATGAAAGCTGGATTAGATATATGAACCCGAGTTGGTTTCTTGGTTCTTAAGTCTAAATTTGCATTCCTCCACCTTGCTCTACATCAGTTGATATGCCTTCAAAAACATTCATTTATTTGAGAATTCATTTGGGAAGCTAAAGTGATAAAGCCCAAAAACATGGTTTTTATGGCTACTAGAGTAGACCTAGTTGAAAGGAGATAATTGTCAAGATAGATACTTGGGATTTTTCAATTTACTTGGGACTAATCTAAATGTGTTTGTTGAAAGATTCCAATCCCTAGACCTGCATCAGTTTATTGTTTTGGTTGAGTCATTTTGTGCAGGGAAGTCAAGAATGCAAAGGTGGAGTTGCTGCTACAAAGCCAAAATCTAAGTTTTTCATCCAAAAAATGGAGGTTTTATGCAGGGTATGGAAGAAATATTGAATGCATGTCTAGGGAAATGATTCTAAAAGAATTTTAGACATAATAAGGCATGATCCGAGTGTTGGCCAAAGTGTCTGAGGTTTCTTAGAGTGAAATACTTGAAACCCTCACTAATTTTTATGATTTTCACCCTTTAATCAAGGGTTTACAAATTTTGTGTATTGTTGGGTGTTTTCCATCTTGAAACTTATTTATTTGAGAGTTTTTACACATGGAAAAATATTTTTTGAAGTTTTTTGGTATTTTCGTGATGATTAAAAACTACTTTCTTTGTTAAAATGGCCTATTTGGGCTTCTTTAGAAGCAAAGAAGTTGGGACAGCAGGCATGTGTTCCAAAATAAGTGTATCTAAAAATGATATATGTTTTTAATGGCCAAAATGGGTACCCTAAAATGTATTTATCCTATAAAGATTCATTTTGGTTTACATATTACACCCGATTTAGTGTTTTAGCACTTACAAGCAAATTTGGTCTTCTAGTGCAAGCAATTGTGAAATATGATTAAATAGTGTTGTAAGAAGGTGTTTTAGCTTTTTTCATGTCAAAATAAAGATGAATAAAGTGTACCAAGGTCTGTTAAGAGTTTGGAAGCAAGATTTGAAGGTTAGGTGTTTTTTTTCCTTGTGAAAAGTTGCAAAGTCGTGCAACTTTCGTTCTCCAACTCGTCTGACCAAACAGACTGTTCCAACATGTCTAAATAGACATTTTTATGCTAGGAATGGTCATTTTTCACACCCAAACACGTGGAATCACTCTGAGCTACGTTCAACTAGATCGATCCCTTAAGGGACCAAAGGGAAAAATGGCTGCAAACTTCAGCATGAGGTTACTCAGACACCGTGATGCTTAGAAAATTATCGTCTAATCCTATTTGATTGCGTTGGTCCCATCTAAAATAACCTTTCTCACATTTCATTATCTTAGAGTGGTTTTTTCGTAGTGTCCAGTTTTCAATTGATGGAAAAAGTGTCAAATGGAAATAGTGGAAAGTTGCAAAGTGGTGCAACTTTCATTTTGCAACTCGTGTGACCAAACGGACTGTTCCAACGCATATGAATAGGAATTTTTACGCTAGGAATGGTCCTCTTTCACACCCAAACATGTGGAATCGCTCCAAGGTACATTCAACCGGATCGATCCCTTAAGGGTTCAAAGGGGAAAATGGCTGCAAACTTCAACATGAGGTTACTCGGACACCGTGATGCTTAGAAACTTCTCATCTAATCCTATGGAATCATGTTAGGCCCCTCTACAATAACCTCTCTCAGTTTTTGTTATTTCAAAGTGGTTTTCCCGTAGTGTCCAGTTTTTAGTTGATATAGAAAAAGTGTCAAATGGAAGCAATGGAAAGTTGCAAAGTGGTGCAATTTTCGTTCTGCAACTCGTGTGACCAAACAAACTATTCCAATGCATCTGAATATGCATGTTTATAGTAGGAATGGTCCTCTTTTACACCCAAATACGCAGAATCGCTCTGAGCTACGTTCAACTAGATCCATCTCTTAAGGGTCAAAAGGGAAAATGGTTGCAAACTTTAGCATGAGGTTACTCAGACGCCGTGATGCTTATAAAATTATCGTCTAATCCTATGAGATCGTGTTGACCCCCTCTACAATAACCTCTCTCGGTTTTTGTTATCGCGGAGTGGTTTTCCCGTAGTGTCGAGTTTTCAATTGATGGAAAAAGTGTCAAATGGAAGCAGTGGAAAGTTGCAAAGTGGTGCAATTTTCGTTCTGCAACTCGGGTGACCAAATGGACTATTCCAACGCATTTGAATAGCCATGTTTACGGTAGGAATGGTTCCTCTTTCACACCCAAACACGTGGAATCACTCCGAGCTACGTTCAACCAGATCCCTAAGGATCCAAAGGGAAAAATGGCTACAAACTTTAGCATGAGGTTACTCAGACATCATGACACTTATAAACTTCTCATCTAATCCTATGAGATCATGTAGGCACAATAAAATCTCTCAATTTTCATTATCCAGAGTGGTTTTCCCGTAGTGTCAGTTTTCAGTTGATGAGTGTCAAATGGAGTGGAAAGTTGCAAAGTGGTGCAATTTTCGTTCTGCAACTCATGTGACCAAACGAACTATTCCAATGCATTTGAATAGGCATTTTTATGCTAGGCATGGTCCTTTCACAACCAAACACACAGAATCGCTCTGAGCTACGTTCAACCAAATTGATCCCTTAAGGGTCCAAAGGGGAAATGGCTTTAAACTTCAGCATGAGGTTACTCGACACCGCGGATGCTTATAAACTTCTCGTCTGGGATCCTATGAGATCGTGTTGGGCCCTCTACCATAACATATCTTGGTTTTCATTATCTCAGAGTGGTTTTCCCGTGGTGTCCAGTTTTCAGTGATGGAAAAGTGTCAAATGCAAGCAGTGGAAAGTTGCAAGGTGGTGCAATTTTTGTTCTGCTACTCGTGTGACCAAACAGACTATTCCAATGCGTTCAAATAGGCATTTTTACACTAGGAATTTTTACACTAGGCATGGTCCTCTTTCATGCCCAAACATGTAGAATCGCTCTGAGCTACATTCAACTGGATTGATCCCTTAAGGGTCCAAAGGGAAAAATGGCTGCAAAATTCAAAATGAGGTTACTCAGACACCGTGACTCTTAGAAACTTCTCGTATGATCCTATGGGATCACATTGGTCCCCTCTACAATAACCTCTCTCATTTTTTGTTGTCTTGGAGTAGTTTTCTCTTGGTGTCTAGTTTTCAGTTGATGGAAAAAGTGTCAAATGCAAGCAGTGGAAAGTTGCAAGGTGGTGCAATTTTTTTTCTGCAACTCGTGTGACCAAACGGACTGTTCCAACGCATCTGAGTAGGCATGTTTACGCTAGGCATGATCCTCTTTTGCACCCAAACACATGGAATCACTTTGACCTATGTTCAACCGAATCGATCCCTTAAGGGTTTGAGTGTATGTTGAAATAGGCCTTTCCTCCTATTGTTTAGGTTGTGTCTCGGTGATATGGGCCTGATGTAACTTGAATTTTGGTAGCTTGATATACAAAGTCTATTGATGCTAGGGTTCAATTTGTATGATTTTGAAAAAAAAAGCCAACTGAGTAGAGTTATCAACATTATTCGTAAATCATAAGAATTTTTTTAGTACACTAGCCATTTTGATTCCTTCTTGTAGTCTCAAACATTATTTTGTATCATTGTTACATTGGTTTTTGAAGTGGCAGCTTAATATAGCTCCATAATACAAAATCTAGTTCAAGCTAATTTTCACTTGAAACAAATGTTAATCAAATAACGTTGATGTGATAAAAAACCATGAGACCATACCTTGTGGTGCAGGAGCACCTAGGTCATGTAATTCCTTCAAAATGCTAAGTTGTCAAAAATGTATTTAAGTCCATGTAATTCCAAAATTAAATGTAATCAAGGCATGAAAAAGCACAAAGTCTAATATTGTCAAAATGCTAAATATGTAAAAGAGAGAAAAAAAGGAATGTGAAGAGACAAAACAAGAAAATTAAGAAAATCAACGAAGAGGATGATTCATAGGTCATTCAAGGAAGATGAAGAGGTAGTTTGTGGTTGGAAACTTCTTTAAAATCATTGTAAAGGCCGAGCAAAGAGATCATTGTATTCTGGAAGAATTAAATTAACAAAGAGTTCCCTGTTTTAGCTTATATTTTGTGTTTTTTAGTTGTTTCTTAACTTGTACGGACTGTGCAAGAGTTTAGGGTTCAAATTTAGATTTTTTCCAGTAGGTTGGGGAATCACCATTTGTTTGCATCCATTTGGGAAGGAATCCAATAAATTTAATGTTTGTTTGAGTATTCTTCTTATGGCTCGGTCTGAAATCCTATGCATTGAGTTTTGAGAGTCTTATAAGGCATTTCCACACTACTCCATCAATGTAGGTCAGGTAAATTGGTGGAGTACGTTAGGGATAGGTTATTTGTTATGTTTTGATGTTTGTGAGTGGAGGAAAAAGCAAGAATACCTTGAAGGAGTTGCTGCTACACAATAAATTCTAAGTTTTCCAATCAAAATGAATAGTTTCCAGAATGACAATGGAGAAAGAACAAGTGCATGGGTTAGAAGATGTTTCCAAATGCCTTTTCAGATGTATTTTGACATGTTCCAATGGTTGGCCGGAGGTTTTGAGGTTTGCATGTAGCCTATACAGGAAACCCTAATTGATTTTTGAGTTTTTCACCCTATAAACAAGGGTTTGTCAACATACTGTCAAAATGAGTCTTTTAATTCCTAAAAATGGATAAATTGGGAGTTTTGTGTTATGTTTGATGAATTTTTTGAGGTTTTAAGTGTTTTGGGAATTTTTGAAGGGGGTCTTCTTTGAAAATCAGGCCTATTTTAGTAGCCTTTTTTACAGCGTTTAGACTAAAAATTGCTTATTTCTTCAATATAAGTTATTCTGAGTTTTTGATATGAGGACATGGGCATTAAGAGGTCTCTAAAAGTGTTTTGGATCTTGGGTTTCGAAACTAGTGTGTTTGGTTTACCCGATTTAGGGCATGAACGTCTCATTGAGAAGTAGTGCCTTGAATGCTCAGAGAATAGAAGTATGACCTAACAGTGATCGGTGAGTTGATTTTGGGATAATGTTGTCTAAGTGATGGTGTGAGGGATGTATGGAGTCTTGGAAAGGGTCTAGAAGTGAGATATGTTATTTTGACAGTTGGACAGTGAGGAAACTTGGTGTAAAATAATACATGAAATTGTAAGTTCATTCATAACAAAGTTAAGAGAGCAAGTTCCTAATTTGTATCAGTTGAAATAATGATGTTCATAGTGCTTGATGGTCTGGTAAAAGTCTAAAAGCCATTTTTAATGATGGATTGATTATTTGGGACAAGTTGAATGAATTGATTGAATGGAAGAGTGCCTTGCTGAAAATGGTGTTTTTGAAATGCATGTTGATCTAATTGATTGAATCAAAGTTTTCTAAAATGGTTTTTTGCTTTGAATGAGTCAATTGGAATACAGATTTGTGGAAGGAAGAATGATGAATGATAAGAGAATTTGAGTGGATGAAAAGTATATTTTTGATGAAATGTTGAAATTTTGTTTGATCTTCTCCAAGATGAGTTTGGGACAAGAGTCCCCTGAGTTGTTGAGTGGTTTGGCAATATTTGTATTGCATCAACTTGTTTCTTACTATTATGCTTTGGTAGATTTTTTCCAAGCATCCATAGCTTGTTTGAAAGAACCTGTTTTAGGATTTTAGCCATAGTAGAAGGCAATGAACTGTTTGATAAAATGCTTTGATAGACATGTATGAAAAATGTGTTAGCATAGACAAGGTAGTGAACTCTTTGAAAAAATGCCTCAAATAAATGTGGTTTCATGGTGATGGAATGGCATGATGAATGCCATGACAAGCAAATTGCTATGGACTGTCATGGCATTCCATCACCATTGAGACCACATTTCTTTGAGGCTTTTTCTCAAACAGTTAGCTACCTTTTCTATGCTATTGATTATTAGTGTGCTTTGATAGATTTTTTCCAAGCATCCATAGCTTTTTTGGAAGCACCTATTTTAGGCTTTTAGCCATAGCAATAAGGAAGTGAACTATTTGATAAAATGCTTTGGTAAAAATGTATGATAAATGTAGTAGCATAGACCAGGCAGTGAACTCTTTGAAAAAATGCCTCAAAGAAATGTGGTTTCATGGTGATGGAATGGCATGATGAATTCCATGACAAGAAAATTGATATGGACTGTCATGGCATTCCATCACCATTGAGACCACATTTCTTTGAGGCTTTTTTCAAATAGTTTGTTGCATTTTCTATGCTATTATTATTAGTATGCTTTGATAGATTTTTTCCAAGCATCCATAGATTTTTTGGAAGAACCTATTTTAGGATTTTAGCCATAGCAACAAGGAAGCGAACTGTTTGATAAAATGTTTTGGTAAACATGTATAATAAATGTAGTAGCATAGACAAGGCAGCAAACTGTTTGAAAAAATTCCTCAAAGAAATGTGGTCTCATGGTGATGGAATGCCATGACAATCCACAACAATTTGCTTTTCATGGCATTCCACCACCATGAGACCACATTTCTTTGAGGCATTTTTTTCAAACAGTTCATTCTCTTGTCTATGTAATTGCTTACTATTATGTTATGATAGATTTTTTCTATCCATCCATAGCCTTTTCAAAAGCACTTTTTTTAGCCATAGCAGCAAATGAATGAACTGTTTGATAAAATGCTGACAAAGACATGTATGAAACTCTGAGCAAAAGATCCAGTGAAAGTGATGGAATGCCAAAACAAAGAAATCTCCATGGTGATGGGAACGCACAAAAGCATTTGATTTTCCATCATCACAACCCTTATTGAGCATCACCACTATATTCTCACCCATTATGCTTTTGATAGATTTTTCCAACAATCATAGCTTGTTTGAAAGCACTTGTTTTAGGCTTTTAGCCAGTAGCAACAAGAATTGAGAAAAAAAAATGCCTCAAAGAAATGTGGTCTCATAAATTCATGAAAACCAAATGTAATTGGCAATGCTCCTAGTTATTAGTTATGCAATGTGAAGTAATGCATAACCGCTAGGTTGACTTTGTAAAAACTATATTGTAATTGAAATTTTGTCATCTATTAGCATCTAGTTATTAGTTATGAAATGTGAAGCAATGCTTTTGAGTTTGAAAGATGTGCAATGCAATGTAATCAACATAAATATAAACTAAGTTACCGGTTTGGTTTTGGGTTCGGGTTCGGGTTCGAGAACCTGGTTCGCCGGTTCGGGAAATTTTTTTTGGGGTTGGGTTCATTTTGGGTTCGGTAATACAAAAACATATAAAAATAAGAAATATATACATATTTGCAGCATTAATCAAGTTTAGAATACACCACCATATTAATAGTCAAATAACATAGCAAAAATACACCACCACTTTCATAGTCAAATATTAAAATATTAGTGATACTCGAATGTCATGATACAAAATTATAAATTAAAGTTCAAACATAAAAATGTCAAGTGTTTACAATCAGCCATTATTGATCATTGATCAATCTGAAAAGTGTGAACATTTTTCTGTGGAAGGAAAACAAGAAAATAGTGTTCCATAATTATTTACATTGTGAAAGAGCCAAAACGTTTTTCTTGCAGATCATAGAAGAATCTCAGTGATTTTTTGGGTGTTCTTTCTTTGGAATGGAACTATCCTGAGCCATGAATGATTGACTAGGAACTGTGAGAAAGAAATAAGATAAATCATGAAACTTGTTGCAATTTATTTCCTTGGGAAAAAGGGTAAAGTTTTCTTTTCAGGGAGAATCTCCTTTAGAGTTTGAACGCATTGATAATTTTCAAGATAGACTTAGCCAAATATGTCATCTAGGTTTGAAGCTTTTAGGTAAAATGTTTGCTTCTTAAAATTTTGTTCAAAATTCAAGATGCAGGCTCTCCTCCCTTAGGGAAGAGAAGGCCTATCAAACCTAACACTCTTATGCAACACTTCTTAAGTTCTTGTTGATGCAGTATTAGATGCAAAGTTTCAAAATAGGCATGGTTATATAAATTCTCATCTCAGGACTATCATTGCATCAAATTAAGAATTTTCAATCCTTTATGGTCTAGACAAGAGAAGTATGGAGTAGTGTTCCAATGCTAAAGTCTTATTGTGAATCTCTTTGCTATGCGTGGTTCAAAAATGAGGAATCTGTCTTCTACACCAAATGATAAATATTCACAATATGTGCTAGGAAGGAATAAGTCCATAAGATCGAGTATGCAAGAACTGAGAATTGCAAAATTGGCTTACGTTTGACTTCCACACACATAAATTTTCACACTTTTCGATGTTCACACGTAATTCAAAAAGTATATGTGCGTAAGTTGTAAAGTATACACTTGAATACACATAACTCATATCTATTGAACCATGAATTTATAATGCAAACATGGACACCATCGATAAAAAATATTTTTATTAAAAGCAAATAGCCATGTACGCATACATCAATATATGTCAATATAAGTATAAAATATAGTTACAAAATAGCCATATAGGCTTATGAGAATGCGATATAGGCATACAATGTCAAATATATCCAATACAAAATATGTCCAAAATTGCCATGTAGGCATACAACAAAGGGCTCTGCCTTCAAAATTCATTTCTCCCCATGCTCTGGTTCAAATACAATTTTTTTTCCCTTTGCTTGGTGATCCGATGGCGATAAGTCTATCACCCATTTATGCTGTGCTCGAGGAGTACTCCTGCTGCTCCTCATAGTGTTTAGCTCCTGGTGAAGTTTTAACTGTTACAATAAGAAGTAAAGACATTAATATATAGAAATTACATTATAAAAATTGATATATTTAACAAAATAATCACTTACGGCCATCTCACGATCACTCTCCTCGATAGAAATATTTGCACGCCAATGTTGAGGCATGCTCAAGCCCTGTATAAACCATCCAAATAGGAATTAAACTATGAATCAATAATGGTTCGATTTTTCACTAGAACTAGTTCATCTATAACAACGAATGTAAATTGAAATTTAGTAATTTGCTTCATACCTCCTCTATCAGAGCCATCGAGGATTGTATAGCGGAGGAAACACCAATATCCATGGCCCTCATAACATTTGGCGGTGTTTCTGTCACCAATATCTAAAAATAAAACAAAAAATTATTCAATCACAAAAAGGTTACAATAGCGATCCACGTGATGACTTATAATGTATGAGATCTAATGAACAAAATTTTGAGTACAAGTATTAAACTATATATTTTTGATTATTAGTTATCAATTTGAAAATGCTTTGAGTTTGAATGATGTGTAATGCATGCGTAACCAACAATATGAATATAAACTACACAAATCTATTAAACTTAGAATTCATTAGTTAAGCTCTCTTTATTCTATATTACCTCCATGAACGTTTGATCAAATCTACTGGCACTAGGAGGTGTTTCCTTGAAACCTCCAACATTACCCTGTTCAACATCCAAAATCACATATTAAAATACCATTCGTAAAACAATGCTATTAACATGTAATCAATTTATAATTGTTTACTAGTTACATACCCCACTGATAGGTGTACTGCAAAAATAAGTAGGTGGATGACTGGTGTATCCAGTCTCTACACTATGACCCTACAATTTTATTACAATAATAAAACAAAATTAGTTAATCTTGCATTTCACAATCAAAATTTAATAAATTAAATTCAATGAACATGCTGAATTTTACCCAAGTGTCAATGCCATATGCATCATGCAAAATGTTAGCCGTCATCTCCATCCCCGTAGATGCATACGGATCAGGCTACGTAGTAGCATGTGGATCCTATGTAGCAACCTCCTGAGTGTCAGTAGGGTCATATGAACAAGTCGCCCCGTAAGATTGACACACATGGGTTCGAAGGCCACCATCTAAAGACTCCCCTGGATGGCGCTATACAATAGGGCTAGTGTGATGGATGACACTTCATGTCAAAGATGTGATGGCCTGCAATGTCTCTATGTCGGCACTCTCCTTCGCAATGACATGTATCACAATTTGTTCATGAGGCAGCCTAGCGAGAGGTCGTCTCCCTTGCCGCGTAGGTTCCGGTTGTGCATCGGGCCTATCCTGAGCTGACCCCCCACCTCTCCCCTACAACTCCCTCATATCAAAATAATTTGGGATTTGGTTCAATCAATACAAACTCACTGTATAGTTTCCTAAGAAAATATTTGGGGACTTCACAATTATTGCACGGTGGGTAATCAAAGACCATATACCATCTTTCATAAAATTGGTTCTTAATCTCTTGGTGGTGGCACCAATGAATAGGAAACCTCTTTGCATTGAGGGTAAGATTTTGGTTTTTTTTAGGGTCAGTGAATAGAGAGCACAAATCACCTTTAGTAATTTTTAAATCTTTTACTTGTTTATATGATAATTTGTCTGCATAATATGCTTTGGCTTTCTGCCTTCTATCTTGCCATCCAGATATTTGTTGGGTGATTGCATCTACATTTTTTAACATATCTTTCAATGAATTTTCTAGAAACATTCTTTCTGTGGTTGAAGCATTTGGATCACTCAACTTACTGATAAGATCCTCAATTTGTTTTCTATTGTTCTCAATTTCACTTCTCAAATTTTCTTGAGTGCCAGGAGGGTGTTGAGAGAATGGTGGGGGAGGTTGATTTTGTTGTTGAGGATTTGCCTCCTCTTCTTATTGAGGATTTGCAGGATTTCCTACAAATTTAAAAAAAAAATCAAATCTAACCTAAAAAAAACAAAATCAATTTCAAACTAACAAACTCAAAACAAATAGCAAACAATACTTACCTCCCGTACCTCTTCATCGTCATGGAACCATATTTTCCAAGAAAATCCAATTGTTGTTGATGAAATATGTAGAAATCCTTCCTCCTAGAACACGAGTGTGAAAGTGAGGGTTTTTGGCCGTGGGCAGAGCTGAGAAACAGTAAAAAGTAAATGATACAAATTTCACTTTTTTTTTTCTTTTAAAATCAAATAATGCGAGCAAGTTATAACGTGCTCGCGTTATCTCTTTTCAATTTTTTTTTCCCATTTGGCCACAAAAATGCGACCAAATTCATGCACTCGCCCCATTGTCGGAAGAGTTCTTCTTCTTCTTCTTTTTCTCCTCTTTGCAATCCTTTCAGACATGACTAGGTTGCCCACAATTCCAACACTTCACCTTGGACTTCTTACCAGAAGACTTTGATCTCCCTTCTGATTTCGATTTGGACTTCTTGTCCTTCTTCTTTCACTTTTCTTTCAATTTTCCTCGAATAGCAGGAGCCTCCTTCACCATCTCAGAAGATTTCCTTCTCATTTCTTCAAACAACAAACAAGCAACCACATCTTCCATCTTGAAGGTGGTTGTCGTTCTCCCAATCGCCATCGCCAAGTGATCCCAAGAATCTAGAAAATAACATAACAATAGCATATAGCGATCTTCATCATCAATTTTTACACTCACAGATGTTAACTGAGCAATCTGTGTGTTAAACGTATTCAGATGATCAGCCACAGATGCCCCTTCCTCCATTTTCAAAGAGTATAACTTCTTCCTTAAGAAAAAATTATTCACCAAGGATTTACCCTGATAAATATCTCCAATCTTCTTCCACAAAGAAGATGTAGTCTTCTCTTCATGAATGTTCGGGAGAACAGAGTCTGCCAAATAGAATCTCATCAACCCTTTTTATTTTTTGTCTGTGAGGTTACAATCTTCTTGCTTCATGCCAGAAGGTTTCGTTCCAGACACAGCGAGCCAAAGATCTTGATCCACCAATAGGTCTTCCATTTTGAGTTTCCACAACTCAAAATTGCTTCCATTGAATTTCTCAATTTCAATCCTTCCTAATGTGTTTGTCATCTTAATCTATAATTTAAATTACCAGACTTCTACAAGACTCCCACTGAACAGAATTGACACAAAAATCCCAACTGGGCAGGCTCTGATACCACTTGTAAGGAAAGAATACGAATGCGGAACAAAATTTCCTAATGTCAAAACTTAGAGAAGAATGCAAATATGACTTTAAATTTTACAATTACATACCATTAAGATGCACATGAAGGAAATAACAGAATAGAGAAATAAACTCAAACATAATTGACACTAGATTTATGTGGGAAAATCCTTATGGGAGAAAAAACCCACCACACCAAAGAAAATCACTTGTATTACAATAATCAAATTACATACAAGTTACAGACTCTCCTTTCAGATGTCAATATTACAGCAGCAATATTTCCCTGATCAATCTCATATAGAATATCACAATTACAATGCTTTCTTACAGCATACAAATGAAACTCACTAACAGATCAATCAATCATCCAACCATAGAATTTTCTAGCCTCTGAGCCTTCAAACCTTGAATTCTCTCTGTACATACTGAACCACCTCATGGTTATAGACGTTACAATAGCCACGAATAATTCATAATTCAACTTCCTCCACAGAGAAACTATCAAACTTCTTAGAAATTCAACTGGCCTCCTTCCAAGTCAGCAAACTCCTCTATTTAATGGCTTACAACTCAGAAAAACAACAAGTCCATGCTCTTCACCTTACACCACACTACGGTTACGCAGTCAACAGGTTCCCATGAGGTGGCAATTTACCATGCTACCTCCAAAAAATTCAAGGGCTTTTGAGGTATGGTGGTAACCACTCTACCGCTAGACTATTTACAAGCATCCACTGTATGGCCGTTTATACTGCACTACCGCTACACATACAGTGACCTCCTGTGGCATGGCGGTAACCGCACTACCACACCCCAAAGTAAAGTCACCCACGGTATGGCGGTATGCACTGTACTACCGCTCAATGGTTGAAAGGCTCCTGCAGTATGGCGGTAACTGCACTAACACTCCTCTCTCTCAAACACCTGGCAGTATAGAGGTAAAAGCATAAACAAAACACTTAAGAAACATTGCTGCTTGGTGAAAGTATCATGGTTTCTACTAGTGAGTTTGAGACACCTATTCTCAACAAAGGGTTCACCACCAAGATAGGGATTGGAAAGATTAGTAACATGCAAGAAACTCAATTATATGCAAGATTACAATAAATGACCTAGAAATGAATGCAAAATCGAATAGCAAGTTGGGAAATTAGAGATGTGCACTTGGAAACCTGTACTAGCTTGAATGAAAACCTGAAATGCTTGACATGGCATATCAGTCCTTCTTGGCCTTTTTGAAAAGTAGAAATCTAAATCTGCTCTCCAACATCTCTCTATCATCTCAACCAAATTTTTGGATTTGTAATTCCAAATTCTACTTTGTAGGTATCTTTCAGTGATCTTCTAAACAAGGTGACAACTTTGAAAACTTTGCACAGTTTGACAACTTCTTTCCAATCTTTCTCTTTAATATGTCTTCAACCTAAGTCTACTATTATCACACTAAAGAGAGGGAAAATTGTTGTTTCGATAGTAGAAAAGGGTTTTCCTAGGACAAACCCCATTTTGGTAATCAAATCTTGTATTGAAATAAAATGGAAGGAGGAATGATGAACGAACGAAATGATATGTTGCAACTCACCAAACCCTAGAAATAAAGTTTTGAAAACATGTATGAGATGGCGAACATAAATTTGGATCTTGACTCTTGCTTGAATGTACTAGATCATGAATTGAATACTTACTTGAACCATACAACCCTACATCACAAATGTTAGCTGAAAAACAAACATGAGGCATGATGAATTTGACATGATGCTTGATACTTGAATAATGCTACAAAAAACTTGATAATCACTCTTCAATACTCTTGTGAACTCAAATTTTCTATAAGGATGCTTATTCAACTTGCTAGGTCACTTGATTTCTTGTTAGGAGAAAAATGAATGAAATAACCTTTTATTTATACTTGTTTATGCAAAATTTCCTTAAATTAAAAAACTACAAGCTGACATCAAATCTAGGAGAATAAATTCCCACCAAGAATTTGAATTTAAATTAGGTCTAAGCTAAGTGGGAATCATATGCCAAAAGTGGCTTATGAGTCCCAATAGGCTAAGCTTGAGACACATTTTTAAAGAAATGCTTATATTCATGTGAAATCCAGATTGGGACCCCGAAATTTAGGTGAGACTCATATGCCCAAGGTGGCGTATAAATCCTTGATCACTAAATATTGGCAATACAATCCAAAAACACCTAAATAATGATTGGATGTTGGTTTATGTCAGGATTAATCTTGGAAAGATGCATTAATTAAGGATTGTGGATGCAAAATAAGGCCAAATAAGGCACAAAGAAGCCCAATTAATAATGAAAACCATAGATTAGTGTGAAAGCATTAGGATACACTTTACAACACCTTAAATAAGTAACAACTAAGTCCATTTATTTTACAAAGTCCCAAGGCCTAATGTGAATGTGTTAAACAAATTACAACACTAGATCAAGGCAACATTAAGTAGGGAGGACCCAAAAAAGTGAAAAAATGTAGAGGGATACTTTTTACATTGCCATAGGTTCTAATAACCAAGGTTTTGTTTCACTTGAAATAATAATAGTTGACAATAGTTAGGAATCATAAGTCAGTTCACCATTTGGAAAACAATATCGTAATGTTTCACTTAAAGACATCGATGTCTTTAATCAAACTCTACCCAACATTATTCATAAACCAAATTGAACATCCAAATGTTTTCCTTATCATTATAGGGGATAATATTATTACTCAACATGACATTAACCTCATTTATAAACACATAGGAAACCAATAACAATCAAAATTCACACAATAGATTAAAAATATAGAGGGTGTTATATTCAAGTGGTCAATTCATATGTAGTAGTCATCGAATTCCCTTTCCCTAATACCCAAATATCATTATAAAATTATATAGAATTCATTATTATTCAATTAATCAAGGACAATAAAATGAAATGAAAGGAATTTATTATGCCTATTGTATCTACAACAGAATTTTGGAAATGATGACATAATTACATACACAATATATTCTCAATATTTATAAGTATTTAGAACCTCATAGTTATCGAATTTTAAGCTTGATTGATACCAAACCTAGTTAAGGTGAGTAGATTTCTTCAGGCATTAATTATTTCTAGATTAATAGAATTGTAACTCCTAAATGACATTTTTTCTGGTGGGAAATCTTCACAACAACTCTTCATAGCTCATAATAAATCCACCTTTTTTGGTTTAAAACCTACTAGGATAATCAATGTTCAAAATATTAATATCATAATTTAATCTTCAAAAGTCCTTACATTGGAGATGGTAATTTGTAAGACCTCTTTGTAGCAAGATAGTCCTAACAATTCACAAAGCCATGTGTTTTCCCATATTGTTGATAAGATAACAAGTTATATATATTTAATAACACCTTGATATCGAGTGTAACTTGTACCATGAAGATTCCATTTAAGATTCATTCAAATCTACTTCAAGTAATTAAAAAAATAGAACAAAAAGAATACAAGGAAAAACAAACATACAAACACACAAGTAAATGCAATAATAAAGTAAAATCAACATAGAAGCAAACATATATAAGAAAATGAAATTACAACATAAGAAGGAAAAAAGAAAAATAAACAAACAAAAATAACAACAAATTGTAACTATGTATAAAATAGTTACATATTTAAAATAAAGGAACAAATAAATAGAAGCATATATGCAAAAAAGACGAAGGAAATAATTGGAAGAATAAAAGTGCTTTATGGAGCCTATACACTTTGTTCTCTTGCCCTAGTACTTCATAGACAGATGGTTGCTCCACATATACTTCCTCTTTCAGCACTCGATTTAAGAAAGCTAACTTTACATCCATCTAAAAATACCTTCCATTGACATTGTGCTGCAACTACTATGAATTTTTGCACTATTTCCAACCTTGAAATTGGTGCATATGTCTCATCATAATCTATATTGGGTTGTTGTTTGTACCCTTTGAAAACAAGCCTTGCTTTGCGTCTTTCAATTTTTCCTTCAGTTGTACACTTGGTCTTATAGACCCACTTCACTCCAATGACTTATTTACCCTTCGGTAAATCGATCAACTCCCATGTTTTATTACTCTCTATAGCATCCAACTCTTCATCCATGTCCTTACACCACTTCTCTTCTTTCACCGCTTCCTCAAAGTGTGTTGGATCACTATAGGAGAATAATACAAAATCCAAATTCTCATCAAAATCAGCATGTTGTGTGCTGTCATAAATCTCCCTTACACTCTTTTTCTTTCTTGGCATCAATGATACAAGTGTGGGATCTAAATTTTCTTCTGAGTTGTTGCTACTTTGACCTCTAAAGCTACTATATTGCTGGCTATTGGAGCTACGACTCTGCTGAATTCTGGAGCTGATAGATTGTTGTCTTTGTTCATAACTATTGTTATGTTGAACACCTACAAAACTATTGTTCTGCTACACATTACCAGAGTTGTTTTCTAATACTCTATGGTAGTTTCTCCCTGAGCTACTACTATCTCGAGCTCCCCCTATCTTGCTATCATCTGCAACTTCATCATCATCAAGGGGTATTATAACTGAAATACCCATGGTGTCATCCACCATTCCATCCCATGCTTCATTCTCAATAAATATAACATCCATGCTAATTATAGCATTCTTGGTGATGGGATTGTACAATTTATAGGCTTTTGACTCTTCACTATAGCCTATGAAGATGCATCTTTCTCCTTTGTCATCAAGTTTTTGCCTCTTCTCCTTTGGCACGAGTGCATATACCACACACCCAAATATCCTTAAGTTCTCAACACTCCATTTTTTGTTTGTCCACACCTCTTGTGGAATCCTATCGTGGAAAGCCTTTGTTGGGAACCTATTCAGTATATAGACTGCTATTGCTACAACTTCTCCCCAAAATATGTATGACAGTGCTTTTTCTTTCAACATACTTGTTGTCATATCTTAAATGGTCCTATTTTTCCTCTCGGCAACTCTGTTTTGTTGTGGAGTATGCCTTGTTGTGGAGTATGCCTAGTTGTGAATTGTTTGTGAATGCCATCATCCCTACAAAAATTTAGGAATTCTTTGGAGATGTACTCTCCTCCTCTATTTGTTCTAAGGGTTTTGAGATAGTGACCACTCTCCTTTTCAACTGCTTCCTTAAACCACTTAAACTTCTCAAAGGCTTCTGATTTGTTTTTCAAGAAATATACCCATATTTTTCTATTATAGTCATCTATGAATGTAATGAAATATGTGTTTCCTCCTAATGTGGGGGTTTTCATGGGTCCACGCAAATATGAGTGCACTAATTCTAATGGTTCTTTTTCTCTCATAGAGTACCCAGATTGGAAAGGTTGCCTATGTTGTTTTCCTAAAATGCAAGCCTCACACTTGCCATTGGGTGCCCATACCTTAAATGTCATAGTTTGGATGGGTCTTTGATGACTATCTTGAAATCAAACTATTGTTCAACTGTCGACTATTGTCCAACTGTTGTGAGTGTCGGCGAACAATGTTGTTGTCTGTCTATTGTTTTTTTCAGAAACATTATGTGCATCCTAAGTGGAAA
Source organism: Sequoia sempervirens (assembly GCA_007258455.2). NCBI lineage: Eukaryota > Viridiplantae > Streptophyta > Pinopsida > Cupressales > Cupressaceae > Sequoia > Sequoia sempervirens. Next base: position 24,333 of record VDFB02066538.1, read on the forward strand.
CATTATGTTTCTCATCATTTGCACTGCAACCATCACTTTCTTGTTGCCTCATTTATCAAATATCTTACATTCTCCATTCTCCATCAAGATTTTGTAACCATTTTGGACCATTTGTCCAATGATCAATAGGTTATGTTTTCTATCAGGGGCATAATAGACATCCTATATTTTTTGTCTTTCACCATTCTTCATTTGGATGTTGACAATAGCTTTTCCAATGACGAGAACCTTCTCATCATTTCCCATTTTGATTTATGTTTTTATACTGTTGTCTACGGAGGCAAAGAAGTTCTTGTTACCACTCATGTGTTTGTTGTATCTACTGTCCAAGTACCATACTTCATCATTGCTATGTTTTGCAAGGTTGCAAACAATGAAAAAATTTGATTGTTTGTCATTTTCAGCTTTGTTCTCATTTGCTACATTAGCATTTTGACCTCCATGTTCACACTGCTTCTTTCTACACTCACTAGCATAATGGCCATATTTTTGATAGTAATAACACTGCACATTACTTTTGTCAGACCTCTGATTTGAACTGTTCTTCTTCTTCTGGTTCTAGTTTGCTTACTGTGAGATGCTCGTCTCCTCTGTGCTATCAAAGCCTCCTCTTCTAGAATTGCTTCTTCCTCTACCTCTTTGACCTCTACTTTTGTTTCTTCCTCTTCCCCCACCTCTTGCATTGGTCTGAGCTTCAAATGCTTTCTCTATGGAAGGAGAAGATCTTTTCAACTGTTGCTCATGGTTTTGTAGTGAACCCATCACCTCATCTATAGTCATCTTAGATGTAAATCTTTTTCCTCTTCAATGGAAGCTACATAATCAAACTTAGCAGGTAGACTTCTTAGGATATTCTCAACAATCCTTTGCTCTTCCATTGTTTCTCCATTGACTCTCAGCTGATTTATTAGGGTTGAAACCTTAGTGTGATAATCTGAAATGGACTCGTTATCTTTCATTAGCAGAGTCTCAAAATTTCTTCTCAAGAGCTACAACTTAGCTAACCTCACTTTATCAGTCCCCTTGTAACTAATTTTCAATATTTCCAAAGTTTTTTTGCATAGTTTGATGCTACAATATGTGGGAAAATAGCCTCACTCAAGGCTTCCTCAATCAAACTGAGGTATTTTGCATCTTTCATTCTTATCTCTTTCAACTAATTCTTTTTGAGGATTTGAAAGGGCTGCATAGGTTGTTGGGTCTGTGATATCATTGAACCTATTTGTGACCAACTCCCATAGGTCATTTGAAACTAAGATGGTTCTCATCTTCTTAGACCATATATCATAATTCTTCCCATCAGAATTTGGTGGCTACTGCCAACCTTTATTGTCACCTCCTACCATATTTCTCAAATTTGAGAAGACTAAACAATGCCTAGATAACCTAGGGCTATACCCACAATAAAAAATTTGACTGACTACCCAAAAAAATAGGGCTTTGATACCACTTGTTGGTAGGCAGGGGAGCAACCACATAGCTTCACTACTATTATTGGACTAATAGAATAGAAAAATAACACACAAATAATGCACAGTGACAACAAATGTAAACGAACTAAAATTAAATTTTCATATATTCCATATTTGCTTCAAAATACAAAAACACGAGGTATATTCTTTGTTTTACATGAATAAAATAAAACTTAAACTAACTTGGAAAGATGTTCAATACAAGAGGTCCTACACTCACACCGAAAAACATAAACTACTACAATCCTGTAGCTGTAGGTATCAATGTGTTGCATCTGATAAACATTCCTTCTATGTTGTTGTTGTCGCTTGTTCTATGTTGAACATTCTCTACTTCATCTGTTGTTGTAGGGTCTTCACTCCAATACAAAACAAACTTCTACTAACTCCAATAGTTGCAACATCCTTTTTTTCTTTCTTGAAAATGCTCATGAGAATGAGTGCTTAGATTCAAATTCAAAATTACCTACCTTAATTAATGTTGGCAGGCTGTAGGTCAAGTTGTGAAAGCTCAAAGATGAACACTACATTCAAATTCAAAAATACCAACAATAATAAATGTTGGAGGTTTACGTTGGCTACAAGTTGATAGACTTCATTTGACATGAGAATGTTGACTTGGACAATTAAATATTCCAACAATATATTTTCCCAATTATGTACAGTTGATATGGTGTTTGAAGGAGCTCCACTTCATCCTCAAAATATGGGCTCCCATCATTCCTGTGTTTTGTGGAATTCATCCTTATGAGCTTCGAATGAATGAAGAAGGTGTATATGCTCAAACATTTCAAAAGAACATTGGAAAGTTTGAGACTCATGTATTGAGGAATGGAAGAAGGCCCTTTTTGAGGTTTCGTTCATCAAGGGCTATATTTTTGAGGGGTAACAAAAATCCTTTTACTTGTTCTCTTGCTCTATTTTCATGTATTTTCTCATTCTTAGTTACTTAACGAACATTAATATTAAATGGAATTTGAATATATGAAATAATCTTAGAGGAGATTAATCCTGAATTATTTGCCCCAATTTTAAACTTGTTAAGATGTACTGTAATTTCAACCTGGTCAAATCTGTAGAGGGAGAAATCTTTACCTAAAATAGGCATAACCGTCGCTTGTTGAATTTCCTCTTCTGTAATCTATAAATGGCTTTCTCCAACAATCTATTGACTATAGACAATGAAATCAATGAGAGTAGTGCAGAGAGCAGTGTCACTTTTGTAAGTGACAACCTTCGAGAATGGAAGTATACCTGCATGTGCAAGAAGTGATTGTTGTGAGGGGTTCAAATCATTGTGCCACATTGAATACAGGCTCTCTAAATTTTTATCTTTGGGCCTTCACATTGGACTGCCAAATCTTTCCCTACTACTTCTCGTGGGCATTTTTTCTGCAATTCCTTAACCACTATACAATAGGTGTAGATGCATCATTAATAAGCTTCATTAATAGGTGATATAATACATGAATTTGGTTGTGCAAGGCACATGTGAGGTGATAGTTTTGTTGATTCCACATATCAACCATTCTAAAACAAATGGTCGGGAAGGGGTAACATTCAAAATAGTAGACGTTTCCACCATTGATATGGTGATACAGATTGAGGGACATGTTAGTTATTATAAAATATTGGTGACAATAGTTTTTAATTTAATGTGTTTATTATCATTTATTTAATATTTATTTAATTATTTTACTTTTTCAAAATATGTTAATTATTTAATCTTACTTCATAATTATTTCAATGTATTTTTAAATATTGGGATATGTTAGTTATTTTTAAGTTTTAATGTTTATAGTTATAATATGATTTTTTTTGTTTTATTTTCAATGTTGAATGTCAAATACAAATAAATGTAATTAAGAAAAATAAATGTGAAAGATAAGGTATATTTGAAATTTTATTTATACTACTAGGAATCATTCTTTCAAATTGTTATACCAAAAATTATAATTCAAAATCAAATTATATTTGTTTCAAACATTTATAAATAAAATATCTTCGATATGAATTTCAAACTTCTATTACAAACATACATAAAAACTTCTATTACAAACTTCTATTTCAAACTTATATAAATAAAATATCTTCTATATGAAATTATCATGTATGCATACATATACTTCTCTATCGGCATACCCCTTACACCCATCCTTGTGCAAGTGCTAGTTAATATAGGTGGAGGGCTAGTCGAGGGGTAGCCCTAGCCATAAGAGGCTCTTTCTTTGGCAGTGCTAACCCAAAATTTTCCTCCATGCTTAAGTTATTCTTCCCTGGTGGCAACTCCCAATCAAAGGCATGGATCAATGACCCTAAATTGTACTCTACAATAGCAATTCCCATCCTAGTACCAGGACACATACGCCTTCCTGCACCAAAGGGTATGAATCGGAAGTCACCACCAGATGGATCAATTTTGGAACCAACAAACCTATTGGGATTAAATTCTAGGGGATTGTCCCATATTTCTGGGTCCCTTCCAATACCCCAAATATTGAGTGTGAAGCGTGTTCCCTTAGGTATGTAGTAGCCACCAACTTGACAAGCCTTTGTAGAAACTCGTGGAAGGCCAAGAGGAGTGGGAGGGTGTTTACGAAATACTTCCTTGCAAATGGCCACTAAGTAGGGAAGCTTTGGAATGTCTGATACTTGGAAGTGCCTATCTTTACCAATAACTTCATCCATTTCAGCCTGGGCATGTTTTAGAAGTTTGGGATTTAGGATAAGCTCAGAAAGTGCCCATTCTATCACGATACTTGATGTGTCAGTTCCTCCAGTGAACAAATCCTGCAAAACACATAAAACAAAATCAATTATAATTTAATTTTTTCACTTCAAAGTAATATGAAGAATAATCCACAATATTCCAATCCTACTATCTACTAGTGCACATTAGTATATCTTAACCTAATATAAAATGATTATAGAAAGACACAATTTTATATAGTATAGTGGCAAGTTACCTTAATCTAAGATGAGGTCCCCCAATTATAATCTTTAGCTTTAATTTAAAAAATCATAAAACCTTATAATTCTATGTCTATAGTTTGAACTTTTTATTTATTATTCACTCATTTGCATAGTTTGAAATTAACTAATAGACTTTGTTTTAAATGGTCAATTTTTTTTTATAAGCATTAGAAATATAAATGATAATATTAGTTACTCTTCTATTTGAATATTTAATATTATCCTGCACATTAATTTATTTTGTATTATCATTTCCTAAAAGATTAATATATTAAAACAAACATTTCACACACTAGTAGAGAATATTATCAATATATCCAAAATGTTTATGGTATAATTAATGTTTGACAAATTAAATGAACATAAAATATTGTTAGTCTTATTTGAAATAAACTTGAATGATAGTTGATCATACTAATATTCTTAATAATTCAATATTTTCTACATAAACAAATAATTTTTTGAGCTTGAAACTTTATAATTCATTTTTAATCTTTATTTAAATAAATAAAAAGATATAATATTTCTAATGCATTGTATCAAAAATAGATATTTTACCAGAAGAAGACCCTTGATATTATCATCAGATAACCTCTCTTCCTTGCGATCAAAATTCTTCTGTTTAGACATAAGCACATCCAAGAAATCTGGAGTTGCTCGTTTGTTAGCGGTGGCCTGGTGTTCTGCAATCATCTTATTTAATGTATCATCGAACCGTTTTGCTATCTTCTTCATACTCCCTTGCACCCTATTCAAATCCATCCATGCAATAGAAGGTATAAAATCACCTATATTAAATTGCCCTACTATAGCCAAGAGCTCCACTATATTGTCCTTGAACTGATTGGCCTCATCCCCTTGACCCTCAAAAACTCGCTTGCTTAAAATGATTTGACCAAAAATGTTGGTTATACAGATGCTGAGTAGGTCTAGCACATTTACTGTCTGGTTATTGCAACTCTGAACAAAAATGGATTTAAGCATGCGACCTGTCTCAGCTTCTCTTACTCGCTGCCAGTCATCTAATGCCTTACCACCCATCATGTGAATGTTGCATAGCTAATTAAAAAAGAGTTTAAGGTTAAACTTAGCCAATTTCTTTCAAAAAAAAATATAACATTATAAATAGAAATTTATACCAACTCATCACTAAAAATTAATGGATAAACGCTTTCCACAAGAGCTATGAATCAGTGAGATCACAAATGGGAACCTCATCCTCAATTTAAACATTCAACAATTGCATCCCAATGAAGTTTGAACCTTGATGGAAAGAACAACACCACAACAACTTATCCATCATACTATATCACTATTGACCACTATTAAATAATTTTAACCATTTCATAATTCATCTCATTTTTCATAACAGAGTTGTTTTTTCATACTAGGCATTGAAAGCCACACTATATAGTCCATATAACCAGGAAGCAAAGAGCATGTAGAGGGTGTAATGATAGTAGTAGGATTAGAAACAACTAATGAGCATTTTGGGATGAGTTTTGGATTTGGTGGCTTATTTGAGAGCAAGATCAATACACAGTCTCAGACAATATTGCAGCTGCACAGCCTTGTTTCAGGGATTTTTTAAAGATTTTGGGATTGATTCTACTTGCAATATAATTTATTTATTCCACTTTATGCACTATTTTTATTTGCATTGGCTTTAAAATCTTTGGATTTAGTGGTTCAGGTTTTTTTAAAAATAAGTTAGGATTTTGTGGTTCAGGTTTTTTTCTACGTTTTTCTTCTCTATTTGGATATTGCCTGAATTCAATAGGAGAGAAATTTCATTCAGATATGATGAAAAGCATAATGGATGAAGACATGGCTTGCTTGTATTTAGAGAATCTAAGAAAGACTGTCAGATAATTTTTTTGATTGAATGAATTATTTATTTTATTTAAATAATATTTTGTTTAATAGTCAAATAGTCAATATTAATTTTACAACATACCTACAGTAAAAAGTGATAAATATCTTTTTTCATTAATTTAAATTAACCCTTAACTATTAAACCGAATAATGTTTAAGAACAATAGAAATTATCTAAAACACTCATATCATCCTGTAAAGGAATTCATCAATTCATGACCTCATAAACCTGCAGTTTACAGATATTGAAAAGGAAAAAGAAAAAGGAAAAGGAAAATGAAAATGAAAAATTCTCAGATGAATTTACCAAGAATAGATGAAGATAATCCTTTTTTTCTAATTTCATTTTTTAAAACAGAGGTTGTAGGGAAGTATGCTATAGAGATAAGAGCACTAGTTCTAAGGAATATGGTGGTGATTTCTAAAGCTCCCAAGACAATCTTTTGAAACCAAAGAACCACAAGTCTAATTAGCATTATAGATTACATCAAAGTAGAAGGGTGAATAATCATCTATATAATTTACTTTCTCCATTAAAACTAATAACAATTTCCTTGGTGAGGAGTAGAGCCTAAATGAAGATTGTATTACATGAAAGGGCAGAATTTTCTCATACCATCAATTTTTTTAAAGAATTATATATATATACACTACATGAAAACACAGATTTTTTTGATACCATCAAAAATTTTAAAGAATTATAATTGTATATATATTTAATTTTATATGTTTTTCTTTCAAATAAGCTATTATATAACATTTGGATACAACCACAAATAGATAACCGTCACAAAAATATTTGGTTGCAGGTTGGCCATCAATTTTAAGCTAATGATATGTCTCTATCTAAACCTAAAACAAAAGCTTAATGGATACCAGATTGACACAGTTCATCTCTAAAAAGCTTCGCTAAAAATAAATAGATATTTTAGAAGGCTGTGGTGAAATACCTTTCTGAACATCTTCCAACGGTCTCCATAGGGAGCCCACCCCATGTCCTGCATGTTGTAAGAGAAAAAAGTAGACGTGAAATCGCTAGTCCTGTTGGAGAAATTTATATCCAAAGTCTTCAAAAAGGCCGTTGCAGCAGCAGGGGTGTTGGCCACCACCATTTTAGAGGTACCCATTTTAAGATAGACTATTGGACCATATTTCCTTGACAGCTCTGTCAAAGCCACATGAGGCATTGAGCCCAGCAATGGCAAGCAGCCTAAAACAGGCCATCCTGATGGCCCAGGTGGAAGCTTCTTATTCTTTCTAAAAAGATAGCTAAATCCAATGTACAGACAAACCCATGAAAATCCCCACAACAAAAACTCATGAATCAGACCCACTTCCATTGTATGATTCTCAAGGGATGGTGCAAATAACCAGAACTACAATATGTCTTTATAGCATTTGTTAGAGTTGAAATTGCAGTGTTATGGTCTACTGCGCGTGCAATAGATTAACCCGAGTATTGACTGAGAATTGATAGAGAGAAGGACAGGAAGCAGAGATGTCAAAAACTGTGACATCAGTATTGGGTGGTATGAATTGCCATTAAGGGTGGAGAAAGTCCATGGCTTTTATCTTCAAACAAACTCTCCTCTCTTCTTGGACAAACCAGAAATTTAACATAATATTTTATTAGAATTAATTGATGACTACATATATAATTAACATATCTACAATTCTGGTCGATACATATTCAACATGTTAATACTTTAGATATTTATTAATCTACACTTAAAGAATTTTCTTCAACATTTAACGTATTTTACATACGACAAAATTGCGTTCAAAATGTAGTGTTAAGGTCTTGCACGTGGAATAGTTTAACCCAAGTATTGACTAAGAAATGATAGAGAGGACAGAACGCAGAGATGCTAAAACTCTGACAACAGTAGGTACTGGGTGGTGGTGGTGGCTACACCTAGGTACTGGGTGGTGGTGGCTACACCTAGCACCTCACCAATTATTGACACACATATCAGCTATTTGAGAGCAATGTTGTTGACATGACCCACCAAGAGATTTTTGGTATTGGAGATAGGAACTTTCACCCATTTGTCTATTTTCTTTGCCTATGATTTTAAGTTGTCCATTGCAAACTATTTTCTTATCATTTTCAAGGTGATCCCATCTTTCTAAGTACACCCATGATCAAGTCACACCCAATATTGCTTTGACAGTATAATAGAACAACTGCCTCACAACTCTTTAATATTTATTTAACTCAAAGGTTATTATAATTTATGGCTTGAAATAAAGCTCAACAACTCCCCGCAAACCTAGAATCTAACATGATAGGTCTAACAAGAACTAATTAACAACAAAATAAAGACTATAAACATATCTAATCTCTTATGGACACACCTACAACTCTTGTTGACACATATTCAACATGCAAATTATTTATTTATTCATTATTTATATTTTTAATCAAAATAATTATTAATTTGTTAAATCTAATATACCATCATTTTTTAATTTTAAGAGCTACAAAACATTAATTACAATAAAAGTCGGGTCAAACTACTACAAACAAAAATAATTTGATCATTACATTATTATATATAGGATAGAACTAAAAAATGACAAAGTGAAAAAAAAATTTAAAAGAAGTGACTTGATAACTTTTTCATCTTAATCCAATAGAAAAAAAGATTAAAAAAAAATTATAAACTTTTATCCTTTACACTTAAAGTTGTTTTACTTAATGAATATATAACTCAATATTTATACATTTTAAATGTAAAATATAAAAGTAAAAGTTTCACATGCCATAAAAAATTAACACAAACATATTTACATATAATTCTAAATTAATTTATATTACTTTATATAGATAAAAAGTAATCGTATAAATGTTTTTAAATGTTTTTGGTCAGGGTGAAGTTGTATCTCACTCCTGATTATACTAATTTCAATTTGGCACACGACATTTCTGAGGTTCCTTCAAAATGTGTTAAGACATTTGTCCTTCGTTGGTGTCTCAAAAATGAGCTTACCTCATTTTTTGGACATTTTCAAGGGGTTTATGCACCTGTGGATCTCCATTAATTGCAAGTTCATGTGCCCTCCAAATCATTCTAGTAGTCGTCCATAAACTGGGCTAAATTTGGAAATTGTGATCTTTCAATTAACACAAACGTATTTATATTAAATGTTTTTGGTTAGGGTGAAGTTGTATCTCACTCCTGATTATATTGATTTCAATTTGGCACACGACATTTCTGAAGTTCCTCCAAAACTGGTTAAGACATTTGTCCTTTGTTGGTGTCTCCAAATGAGCTTACCTCATTTATCGAACATTTTCAAGGGAATTATGCACCCATGGATCTCCATTAATTGCAAGTTCATGTGCGCCAACTCCAAATCATTCTAGCGGTCATCCATCAATTGGGCTAAATTTAGAAATTGTGTTCTTTGCTTCTCTTTTGTCGATGTTCGATCACAAGAGCTTTCTCTCATTGTCAGACATTAGAAAAGAGCCTCTCAGTGCCTCTTTTGGTGGAAAATTCTTTTGTTTGGACTTCACTAAATTTCCTCTTTTTGAGTGCTTACCACTTGGCAACATTTGCTCTTATTGTAAGTACTCAGCATGCTTGAACATTTATTGATCTCTGCTTTGAGAATGCAGAAGGTTTTATTCCTTGTGTTATGGCAACCACCTTATTATTTATACTCTTCTTCAACTAGTATCATATTCACTATTCACTTGATTTGTTTTGTTGGTTATTGGTTTTGAAATGGATATTATCCTTTTAGATTGTTGATGCCACCAAGAGTTCATGAAATTCGAGTGCACTCGTCGTTCACTGAAGAAAAGTTGAGAAGGGACTTCTCTTTTGAATGTAAGCAGGTAATGGATGTCATTCAAATTGTTTTAGGATTTCATTGGCTGGATATGCATACCACGACGTTGCCTTGTGAACTGACATCTCAGTTTGTTTCGAATTTAATGGATGTTCTCAGCTATATTGAAATGGTTAAATTTCTTGCAGGTACATATTTACTGCCACATGTGTACCCTCTTTCTACATTGTAACTGACCTTAGAAAGCTATGATATCCTCCAAGGGTCGAATTTGGTTAGGGGTATTATTAGTAAGCAACACCTCCTAGTTGACAGTTGCCTCTCTAAATTGTGCAGTGCTTTGGCTCATGGCCTTCTAAATGATTGCCCTAGTGAATTCATAATTCTCCTTAGGCTTCTTAATCAAAAATTTGGAAACTCGATGAGTGATCCTATCTACCAGCTATACAAGGTAGTTTGATTGCTTATTCAGCATGCTCTCATTGAGCCCCATGAAGAACCTCATTTCCCTCCTCCTACAAACATTGCTTCATCGAGGGAAGCTCTTCTTAAAAACTCTTTTTCTCTTCTTCTTTTGGAAATTTTGCTTCTCGGCCTGGTTTAAACTTGGGTATATTTCGGTATTAGCTTTTTAGTGTTGTTGCCTCTCGTCTTGGTTTTCTATGGAAGTGCTCTATTTTTTGCCAACATTTTGTACAGTTCCTTCATGTTGGTTGTCATCGACACCTTAACGATTCGTCTACTCCATTCGTCGGCGGATTTAGTCCTCTCTTCGATCTTCATCTGGCTTGCTTCGAGCTAGTTTCCTATTTTTGTGGTGCATCTAGGGTTTTATGCATTGTGCTTGGGTTTCAAATATTCTAATTTTTAATTTGAATTTTTTTGTATTGCTCATGTTGGTGAAAGTCTTTAAAATCCTTGTATCCTTTGGCTTTCAACCATTTTCTATTTTAGGGTCTTATAGGAATTTTTTCTCCTTTTACAACCCTTCAGATACAGTGTAATTTCTTTCTCTATATTATCAATAAATTTCATGGCTATGCCATCTTTATTTAAATAATAATAATAATAATAATAATAATAATAATAATAATATAAATACAATTATTTAGAAAATTAATAACTTTTTATATTAATATTTTGAATTACATTTCATAATTAAAATAATAAATTATGATAACATTATTGTATAAAAAAAAATAAAATGTTAAGAATTTATACAGAAATATAAATATTTTATCATTAATTTTTTAATTTAATAAACCATTAATTTGTTTAAAAGGTATACAACAACTACCACCCCTTTGAATGATAGGTTTGTGAATAATTAAAAATAAGGTTATCACCTCATCCTAAAAGTGACAACATATTTCTAGATGGTCGTTCATGTGATTTAATAATTGAACTCTAAATTTTGTCTATGATAGTGAAATATTCTATTCAAGTCAATTTATACTTATCTATAGAGTTGTTTATTATTATTATTATTATTATTATTATTATTATTATTATTTATCTTTACAACTATTTTTTTCTTTAATTTGGTGCACGATTGTTTTCTATTTGCAAATTATATATATTTAGTAAGATATTCATAAAATAAGTGATAAAATACTTTTTTAGTTGGTAACATAGGGCACACAATTGTGCTTTCCTAGTACATTACTAATGGATATTAGGCATTTCCAGTGGTGTTACTAAGGATAAACAACATTGGAGATTGTCGATGTATGTCTCCAAATTCGAGCAGTTATTGAATTGTGAGTTTCATGTCTTTCAAAATTTTTTTGAATGGTTCTTGGTGATATCTGAAACTCTAAAACTTGCAACTATTGTTAATGGGGTTCTAAGGAAATCTACCCAAGACATGTAAATGAAAGGCCTCACCATTCCTAAAGGTTGGATAATTTTTGTTTAAATATGGAAGATACTAACTACTACCATAATCTATATCTAGACCCACTCAAATTCAACCCTTGGAGATGGTAGGTACTATCGGGCATAGTTTTTTAGATTTTAAATTTTTGAGTCATTCCAAATTGATTAAGACTTGAGCAATGTATAATGTTTATTCTAATAAGTTTTTACATTTTAAATTTTTGAGTCATTCCAAGTTAATTAAGACTTGAGCAATGTATGAATGTTTATTCTCAGGTTAATTTAAATAGTATTTCATGGCATTTAGACAAGGCAACAAGCTATGCTAGGAAAGGAATCAGGCATAATGAAAATAACTTTATTACTCTACCACTTTGTTACTAGATATAGGTAGGTATCCATTATACTTAACAAGTCGTGCAAACTTCATCTATTCAATGTTTTGAGGCCCCCTTCATCAACACCACATTAACATGGAATTTTGTCCTTCACCCCTTTTAGTGTCAATTTTCAAGCTTCGTCATATATTAACCAATTGCTCTCTCTAATAAGATCTCTTTTATTCTTATTAAGGTATCATTTCGCTTTGCAATCCAATATTTATGGGTGTTGCACAATGAAGCAATATTAGTTCAATGGGTCTATTGAACATTATTGAAGGTATATTATACTATTTTGGGTGGCTATATAAGGGCCTGCCTCAGTCAGACTCCCATTTAGGTGTTCCCACCTCCACGAACAGCCAATGGAAAGGAGATGAAGAAGTGATAAAACACAAGCACTACAAAAATAGTACTATGCTACTCAACCAAATGATAGAGGAGAAGAGAGGGAATCTTACCACCTCCACCAAGAGCACTCGAGGCTGCTTGGGGGAGAAATGAGAGGAAATCAAGCCTCTATTGCAATGGCATGGTCCCAAACTTGCTCTACTAACGTGATGGAGTGTGATATGGCTACTATGGAATGCTTGGAAAGCTAGAATGTGAGTGAAAAATGAGCTTTAAGTGATGTAGAGTTCTTCCAATCTTCATCCAACCTACTAATGCATATTTAAAGACTTGATTATGAAGGAATGAGGAAAGAAACGGTCATATTTGGGTCGGGTGGCTGAAGGAGGTGTTACAACTTCACTACCAATGGGAAGAGTAATGCCTCTACTGGCTCAACCACATGAATATGCCAGGGACATAAGCACGCCACACGGATGTCTGCGTGTCACACGGACATCCCTGATAGAAGTGCCTGCACTGACACACAAAATGGGCACCAAATGGATTTCCATCAGCGAGCTTAAGTGAATTAAGCCTCCAACTTAGGTTTTCTAAAGTGTAATAAGGCAAAAAGGGGAATTGCACCTAGGGTGCAAATTTCCTCTTATACATTTTTCCCCACTTTAGTGAGCACAAGTACTAATGAGTGCTTGGTAAAGTAGATCAAGAAGACAGTAGGGTTAGAAAAGTATACCTGAACTATTAAGGATGCAGACCACGATATGGAAAACTCGAAGATGCAGGGAAAACAAAGGACTCCATATCTACTCAGAACTATGAAGTTGGAACAACAAAACACCTTACAATCCCACAGACCTACAAGGAAGCAACCCCTAAGATCTCTCGCATGGAGGAAACCCAAGGAAGTGGACTCCATAGAGTCAGGATGCGAAAACATGTCTACCCGCAGATAGAACATGTTAGAAGCGGTGACACATCCACCTGTAGATAAAGCATGTCTAAAGCATCGATACGTCTACCCACAAATAGAACGCATATAAAAGAAACGACATGTCTACCCACAGATAAAACATGTCTAAAGCATCAGTGTGTCTACCCATAGATAGAACACATCTAAAAGTGGTGACATGTCTACCCAGAAATAGAACATGTCTAAAGCATTGATGCGTCTACCCGTAGATAGAACACATCTAAAAGCGGTGACATGTCTACCCACAAACAGATCATGTCTAAAGTGGCCAGTCACACAGACTGAAATAATTTAAAAGGGGTCCCTCGGGAACCCTTCAAAAGGAGAGGGGTCGACTCAAGGGATGCACAGTTTGGAAAAGTAAGGTCTAGTCAGGCTACCTCCAAGCTAGATGTGAAAGTATGAATATAACAAGTCTAGTTGGGCTACCCCCAGACTAGACGTACAAGAGTTCATTCATTACAAAGGCTTTTGAAGAAAGGGTCCTTAAGGAACCCGTCGTGAAAGAGGGGGGGTCCACTCGAGGGACACACAGTTCAAAATTCTCCACCTTAGAGAGATTCGTCATCAAGGGATCTTTTCGAAAGATGTTCACTTCATCAAGGAATTCGAAAGGAAGGTCATGCCCCCACGCGAGGGGAAGTCAAACAATTCCCACTTCAGAGGAAGGTCTCCAAGTCCTTTCTTTACAAACCCATGATGAAGGAAACACATTCTGTTAGGATTCTATCTTAAGAATGCACTCCAAGGAAAGGGTATTGTGAGGATTTTCAAGAAAAGATTCATTGGTGGTGAATTCATTTTTTGAAAGTTGAAGTGTTAAAGAATGTTGTCACACATAGGAGGGAAAACTCAAGCAAAGAAGAGAGAAATAAAAATAAAAAATGAAAAGAACAAACAAAGGGAACAGGGGGATCTGGTTTAGCGGGGTCAGATCTATCTCAGCTCATATAATAGTAGGTAATCGCAATGCAAGGTGAAAGATCATCAATCCCAAACCAGATCAGGAAGAATGCATGGAAAACAAAGTAAAAATAAAAAAAATGGGTCAACATGGAAGGGAAGCCTAAATTCCCCTAATGCTCTACATCTCACCAATTTACCAAAAATCAAGCACAAACATGGAAGAATGATGGTAAAAATAGAAGAAGGTTTACGACACAAAAACCACGCATGTATCCAAGCACCAACAAGGGTGACAAGGGTCATCCAGGAACATATAGCATGAGTATGAGGGAACACATCCCATGACATGCACACACACACAAGATTAAGAAAAGGAAAAGGGGCCTCCCCCTAACATTGCTTGGACAAGAGGTCATTTTCTTCCTAGTCCAAATCATCGTAAGGGGAAGGAGGATGAGTCTACGAAGGCAGAATGTTAAGAGGAGGGGCATCCGAGCCTCTCATGACAAGGGCCAAGGAAGAGGGCCCCTCAAGGTCCTCTCCACTGAGCTCTTGTGGAATCAACATTAACGATTTTGCAAAAATTGCTGACAGGGTTGGGACCTCATCCACAGTTTTGAACATGCACCCCATGGGAGCACTATGTCTTACTTTGGTGGATGGGATGGGCTGCTCCTGAGATCCACCGCTAGGCTTTTCAAATGATTCAGGAGTGGTGATGAACTCAGGAGAGGTTGGGACTAATTCTGTCATAAGGATAGAATAGGTCATCATAGGGCCACCTTGCGAAGGTGGGCTCTTCCTATGTCCCTTATCATGAGAAGTACTAGCCCCCACCTTCTTCTTCGCAGGAGGGGATGAACTCCCCACGATCAAAGCTAGAGGTGCAAAGGAGGAAGAGGAAAGAACCGCAGTGGATACGACCGAAGTGTTAACCATATCCACAGGTTTTGGGAAGGGATGAATATCCAGAATGGACATCAACAAAGGTAGCTCCACCGAGGGAGTGATAAACACTTGTACCCGATTAGGGTTAGGTGCTTTCGTGCTCGCAACAGAAGCTAGGAACAGGTCAGGCATAAGAGACACAACAGGAGAAGAGGAAGACAATGCTACAAGGGGCCCTGAAGTGGTGGTGGTCGATTCTTCTTCCTTTTGTTGTGAAGTGGCCTACTCAACTAGGAGAGCCTTTCACCGATGCTTGTGTTATCACACAAGGTGATTCTTATGGCTCTTGGAGTTAGAATTCGTAGCTTGCAAAGGGATTGGAGTTTCCTGCTCGACCATAGGGACATCCACCACAACCATTTTGGGTGGAGGAATGGGTTAATATGCAAGAGTAGGGGGAGTAGGCTGAGGAGTGACAGGAGGATTCAACTCAAGAGCCTCAATAGTGGGCCTCTTTTGGATCACTACCTTAGGAGAAGGAGTAGTAGGAGGTCATGGTGGTCGAGACAAGGAGGACTCTGTTTGAGGGATCTTCTTCCTTTCATACTGAATGGGTCTAGGATTTGTTGGTAGAATAGGAAGCTTGAATGTGGGAGGCTTGGGATTTCACCAAGTGGGCACTGAAGGGTTCTCCTGCAAACAAGGAGCAGAACTTGAGGGTACCACAACTAAGTGAGAAGAAGCATCAGGCTAGGCGGCAGAAGAGGAAGAAGGAGGATCATGAGACCGCTTCTCTTCTTTCCTCTTTCAAATCCTTAAAAACATCACTGTTAGCCTTCAAGTAGGCCCTATGTGAAATAGCATAAGGTGAGAGAGGGTACCTCACTTTCGGCCTCATACACCCTTTCTTATAATTTTGATATGTCTTGTGTAAAAGGTCTATCCTAGAAGGAAGGGGACCCACAAGCGTAGGCCATGGGTGATCCAGGGAGTAGCTGCCATGTGCAACTAGTGGTCGATAGCTGGTGTCATGGAACACATGTACGAAACCTTTGTGGATAAATTTTAGACATTTATGCACAACGAAGGGTACCACATTCATCGCTACTAACCAGGGGATACCCAACTTTACACGAAAGAGTTCGGACCCAGGAATGCTATCAAACAAGAGCTTCATGTTCTTAGGTTCGACCAAGAGTGATAGGGTAATGCTACCTAAAGGGGTTATAGAAAGGCCATCATGTGTGCGAATGAAAATTTCAAGAGCATCATATCCATCCTTATGTAAAAAATTTATAAGCATGATCTCCTCTGTTATTATGTTCACCTGTGATGTCAGGTCAATGAGAACACTGGCTATGATGTTTCCATTGATCTATGTAGGAATATAGAGGGGAAATAGTTTGTTATTAAATCCCATTAGTAGGTCCTACAAAGTAAAGGTTATGCCAACACTTTTCTCTACAGGTCACTCAAAGGGGATGGTTTGATGCAGGAATGAAGCCATTACACATGCTAGACAGTGCTTTCACAAAATCCCTAAAGTTTAATGGATAATATGGTTACCCAATTAAGGTTTCATCATGTAGTACCTTTGGATCCTTCCAACTACACCACCTAGGGGTCATAGCTTGGGTTGCAAGGAAACAACCTCACAATACTCACACCTACAAAAATCCTAGAGTACAAGGAAAGGAACTTTCAGTATCATGAAAACATAACCAAAATGGTTCACATTATGTTAACAAAAAATGTAAGAGAGGGGGACCACCGCATGCAAGAGCCTAGTTCATGGAGGGTCAAGATGTGAGAGGCTACCCTAACTTACCTCAGCTAAGTGTATGTTTATGGTATGAGAATGATGAGGATTTTAAAGTCTTGTGATCACTCTACAATCCTGAGTTTCAAGGTGGGGCTAGGTGAGTCGGTCTTTAGATCCAACTCTGCATCTCAAGGAGCTCTCTGCCCGAGGATGTCAATGCAAACTTTGGACAACAGTGCGATGCGCTGGAATCTCAGAAACACCCTATGGCCCATACGATTAGACAACAGTCAAGACGAGGTTAAACACACTAAACTGAATTATCAACCTAACTATTTAACTAAAGGGTCGAAATGATGTAACTAAATAGATTAAGTAATCTCTAATGTTATAAAGAAAATAAGAAAATGTGATAAAGATAAGGAGAATCTCACTAATGAACTCATTCACCAATTGATCCTCCAAGAGCTCACACACCTACACACAACAAGAGAGAGAATGTTGGGGGGTGGTTGTATAGGGTCCTACCTCAGTCACACCCCCGTTTAGGTGTTCCCACCTATATGGAAAACTAATGGAAAGGAGATAAAGAAGTGATAAAACACAAGCACTACAAAAATAGTACTATGCTACTCAACCAAATGATAGAGGAGAGGAGAGGAAAGCTTACTACCTCCACCAAGAGCACTCAAGGTTGCTTGGGGGAGAAATTAGAGGACCTCAAGCCTTTGCTACAAAGGTGTGGTCCCAAACTTTCTCTACCAATGTGATGGAGTGTGATATGGCTACTATGGAATGCTTAGAATGCTAGAATGTGAGTGCAAAATGAGCTTGAAGTGATGTAAAGTTCTTCCAATCTTCATCCAACCTCCTAATGCAAGTTCAAAAACTTGATTATGAAGGAATGACGAAAGAAACGACCATATTTAGGTTGAGTAATTGAAGGAGGCATTACAACTTTGCTACCAATGGGAAGAGTAACACCTCTGTTGGCTCAGCCATAGGAATTTGCTAGGGACGTGAGCGTGTCGCACAGATGTTTGCGCACTGTGTGGGTGTCCCCAATAGAAACTGCTCCACCGACACTCAAAACAAGCTCCAAGTGGACTTCCATCAATGGGATTAATTGAATTAAGCCTCTGACTTAGGTTTTTTAAAGTGTAATAAGGAAAAAAGGGGAATTGCACCTAGGGTGAAAATTCACTCCTATACAACTATTATACATAAAAAATTAAAAATATTCAATATTCACAAAAAATTAAAAACATTTCAAGAAAAATCATTCATGTTTTCTTTTATTCAAAATGTATAGAATTAAAGAAATATTTTTTCTCAGAATAATATATAATTAAATAATTTAAAGCTTTACTCAAGATTTTATTGTACAAAAATATAGCAACTTAAATATAAGCTTAATATAATATCAATGTTTTTTCATAATAAAGTGCACATCTAAAATCTATCTTTAAACAAGAGCTGTAGAGCAGTGAAGTTCCTACCAAATTTTTTAAGAATAGTTTTGTTTGTATTTGTTGTGTTTGCTATGTTTTAGGAACAATCACTCACGATAAACCGGTGATAACCAAAATTAGAAATTTGATCATTGACTGAGTCAACTTTGTTTTCCAATAGAAAATGACCCTTATAACAACAAAATTTAGCTCACTTTATAATTTTGAATAGCTTGGAATAGAATAATTGAAAGAATTGAAATAAAACTTAAATATCTATGAACCGTGTACACCATATGAAATTCTCTTGTTGTCAACATATATGACTAAAAATCCTCTTTAAAAAAGCAAAGATCTTTTGAACTTCAATTGTATGTAGAGTCATGTATAACCAAGCTGCTTAAATGTTATAGTTTTCTCCACAAAAGAAAATGAAAGCATCTAGTTGTGAGTCCTCTTATAGGTCCCTAATGTCTCCAAAAAATTCCTTATGAAAGGAAATGATATTTTTATTCCATTTAGTAATAGATAACTCATTTATAAGTGTCATAAAACTTATAATGTGAAGTCTATTGCAAAAGGCTTGGATCGAACATTAGAAATCTCAATTGAACCCATATGCATGTTTTTTTGATTGTAGAGTAGTGGACATGGCCATTGCAATAGACACTAGACCAAGACCACAAGGTATAGGATTAATTGTTGAAGCTATTCTTGAAGCCTCTTCATAAGAAACATGACCGGCTAATTGGTATCCTATTTTAGCACTAGGATCATGTAAAAGTGGAAGCAATAGTTTTAATTTGTTATATATTAACCATATTTTACTTACAAACATTTTTCGGAAAAGGTTGGTAGAAGGTGCCATACCTCTATTGCATTTAAGTGAAGATCAATTAGTATTGCAAAGAAGAAATAAATAGAGGGTGTTAAATTACTTACTTCTATGCAAGGACTAGTCCATACTTCATACACCCTATGCACACTCTTGGGTTGGCTCGATACCATGCAAGAGTGGTAGATAACATTCATGGAAATAGTTTTCAACATATTAATAATCAGACAAAGATGGTAGTTATGAAATACTTCTTTAGATTGATAATCTTTATTTAGGTTCTTTTTGGACATCACTATACTAAAAATATCTCAATCATTTTCTCTATAAGGTGACAATTTTCAATCAAGGTTTAATATGGTCTGAATACATATTGTTGACATATTCTTGACCATGCAAGATATTTGACAAATTAAAGACGAAACACATGTACCTAGATTTACATGGAAATCATCATCAATGTTGATATAAAGGTCAGGATCCCATTTGTCCATGACAATGGCAAACTAGATTGGTGTCTGCAAAGGACCAATCTTCCAAAAAAGGTGTAGAATTTGGTAAATGCATGTTTTCTTGAACTTTGACAATTTTGACTAGTCCATATTTTTTAACATATAAATGCCGAAAACATCTTAACCCATGATTCAATAAAAAGTGAATGCTTAAAACAAGTTCATCCATGACTAAGTGAAAACCACAAGTGAATGCTCAAAACACCATCAAACCTTTGATTTCAATTATGAAAAAATAATAAGCAAATTCTCAATTCATCAGGAAACCTTTACCCTAACAAGAAAAGCAAAGAAACATCACACAAGAAATTATACCTATCAAATGGATCTAAACAACTTTTTAAATACCAACCAAACTCATGATAGAAAATAGTATTTTGGAGTGCTACAAAAGCATGATAAACTAATTCAATATTC
Organism: Sequoia sempervirens; assembly: GCA_007258455.2. Taxonomy (NCBI): domain Eukaryota; kingdom Viridiplantae; phylum Streptophyta; class Pinopsida; order Cupressales; family Cupressaceae; genus Sequoia; species Sequoia sempervirens. The sequence continues at coordinate 44,807 of VDFB02066538.1, forward strand.
ATCAACTTATAAAAGTCATCATAATTTTTCACAATATCGAAAACTTGCATGAGAATGGTGGCATAAATCTATTAGATGTAAGAAATCATACTATGTATGAGCATATCTATTGTACCTGAACTTGGCTAGGATCTACATATAGAACATCTAGCCTAAAGGTCTTGGACTTGAAATTACAACCTTCATTCTTGGCATTGCGTTGTGTTTTGGAAACACAATAGAGTGTTGCATACTACTATCTTGTATATTGGGAATGGACCCCTTCCAAGACAGTGCAATTGAGAGAGGGAAAAGTTTCTTGTGTCTGAAAGTATAGGCATTACCAAATGTGAGGCTATAATAAATATAGAATAAGATTGTTATGTTTATTACCAACACAATATCCTCCTAGGGTGGGCATGTGGGCAGGGTGGGCATGGACAACATTGAAAGAAAAGTGTGTCTGCTATTAGGTCTATAGCATATATGAATATTGCTTTATTGAGCTCTACTTTCACTATATGCATCACAATATTTTCCTTTTCTCTTTGACATATTCTAAATGCAACTTGTTCCATGACTTTAAAATTTGAAATCTATGTGGCTATTAGCATAAATTTCTTATTAGAAAGTTGAAGATTTACTCAATTCACACAGTCACACGTTCATATTTATAACCATCCTAGACTAGAAATTCCTGATCTTGATGTCTATTTGTGACTAAGTGGGAGTATCTAGAACCAAAAAAGACAACTTCTTTCTTTGATCCAAAGAACTCCAAAAGGTATGGTCTTCTTATCCTGATAACTTCTATTATATTCCATGGATATCTTATCCCTATATCACTATATGTTTCCCTAGAAATTGTAAAAAGTGCTATAGGCAGTGTTCATCAACCAATACATTCAAATATATGATGAACGAAACACCCAGAACTATAAAAGCTCAAACATCAAATTTGAATAAGGAGTTTGGCCATATAGATAGAGATGTATAGTATGCATGAAAATGAAGTTACCATAGAGAATCACAATGGATTGTGGTTTTCACAGTGGACTATTTTTTTCATAGAGGGAAATGATTCAAGGTGGAAGAAAATGACAAGTCAATGACAAGAGGAAAGGTAGATCTCAGGCTATAAAGGGTAGGGGCATTGACCATGAATGTTCAAGATAAGGAAAGTCATGTCATGCATATGGCCTAGATACAGATGAAGAGGACAGTCAAAATCATAATGGACAGTCTACTATGAGATGAGGATTGAAAGCTATCTCAACAAAGCTATGCTTAAGGACATGGAGACCAAGATCCATCACTACCAATTTCACAGAGAGGATGGGCATGAAAAGAATGGCTTTAACACCAAAAATAGTGGAAGTCATGAATATCGGTACAACATCTACCAAAATAATAATCAATTAGACACATAATCACTAAAACTATTCAACCATATGAAATTTCATTCTATAAGACACAAGCACATGCCTCTTTAATAAAATAAAATAAAATAAAAATAAATCTATCTAGAGTACATGCCACTTAAATTAAATAAAATAATGCATGACATAATACCAAGGCACTGTAGACACATTCAAGAGTAAAGGTACTTCACCTTATAGACTAAACCATTCTAGAACATATTTCAATTCGTCTCATTTTGAATTCCTAAAACATTAGGAAAACAAAAAATAGAAAAAATAAATAACAAAATAAACACGATTTTAAAACTCCAAAGTTTCATTTGTGTACATATAACTAAAAATAAAATAAGAAAATGGCATTAAGGCTTAGCATACCATCAATTAGATCAGGTTAGACTACAATGTGTTCAATAGCTTACAATGCCATTAGCCCTAATTCTTTGTTCTTGCAATAGATCATCATATCCTAGCCTACAAATAATTTTCACGTCATGATCTACACATCTGAAAATATTGTATAGTAGACATGTTGGCAAGAGACATTGCAAATATACTTTGGTGTTGTCATTGATGGCAACCCTAGTCGGTGATTGGATCCACACATCATCATTTACTTCCACCGGAAGACAGATTGAGGACGGTCATGAAGAATACCTAGGGCATTTGATAGTTTTGTGTTCTTCGTTTCTCATGCATAATTTTTGTTGTTATTTTGAGTTACATATATTATGCGAGGTTAATCAATGTATTTCTTGTGTTCTCCAAAATTCTCAGTGCCTCATATCAAGTTGTATGCAATTTTGGAGGTCTGGTTGGATATCTTTCTATTCATCAATATTTTATGGCCAACCCAGATGATTTTAAGTGTCGCAGATATTCAAGGAGTGTCTACTCAAATGTTTTTGTGTTAAATCATCTTGATTTGGGTATGAGCTAAGTTATGACCGACCGTTGTGGGTGGGAATTGAATATTATTCATGATTTGAGACAACTGTTGTAAATATTCTTAAGTTTTATTGAAGTTGACAGGTTACGATTAAATTCTTAGTTGCAGATATATATAAATGTTCAATTATATCATTTTGTGTATGTAGAAGGTGTATCGATGTGTTTTCTGAATGTCAAAAAGGTGATTCAGCCATTTATGCATAGTTTCACTTGTGCATTAAATATTTTATGGTGCGAGTTAGAGTAGAGCAGTGGAAAAGTGCATAATTAGTCAAAAGGACAGAAGATTGACTACTGATCGTAACCGAAACTATAATCAAGCATTTGTAGATGCTATTCTCCCAGTTCATTCTCTTGGATCTAATCCAAATCTTTGTAAGGCAGTGCACATTTCTATTTTAAGCAGTGAGCTCTAGGAAATGACCCTAAATGAAATTGCATTCTCTTATTGTAAACTTCTTTTTCAGTATATTCAGATCATATTGTGGATTGGTCATCCACATTGGTTTTTCCCCTAACAGGGTTTCCATGTAAATATCCTTGTGTTATGGTGTTATGGTTATTTGTTTTTTGTTTCTGCATATTTCTTTTGGTTGAATGTTTTAAGTGGGTTAAAGATCATACTAATAAATCTAATTTTTACACAACACTGATTCAACCCCCCTCTCAGTGTTGCTTGTTTCCAAAAATTGGTATTAGAGCTAGTTCCTCGAAAGAAGTCTAACATCTTAGGGAGATCTTGGAAATTTTTTTCAATGGATACAAGTAGTCTTTAAGAACAACTTTTGGTGTCCCAGGGTGATCTTGACCAATCAAAATTTGAGAACCAGGAACTAAAGGAAAATCTTGAGAATGCAAAGAAATTCATTCAGTCGTTGAAAGAAAAAATAAATGAATCAAGGGAGAAAAGAAAGGAATTGTGTGATCAGCTTAGAAAAATAATAGAAGCATGGAAGATGAGCAATTGAGTCATGCCTTGAAGGAGAAAATAGAAGAATGTGAAATTTTTTCCAAAGAAAATGTTGCCCTGAAGCATGAGATGGAATCCATCATGATGAAAATGACCATGGAAATTGAAGATAGAAAGAAAAATGAAGAAAAATATTTCTCAATCCTTGAAAGAAAAATATGAACAATGCAATCGACTGGACAATGAATTGGAGCAATCTAAAAACCATGAGGAAATACTTGAAAAACAACTTGATGATCTCATAAATGAACTTACTACTGTAAATGAGTACAAGGATAAATTCAAAGCAAGCTCAAAAAAGCTTGATGAACTAATTAAAGA